>JAGDQP010005332.1:13172-79009 GCA_022664845.1 Lepisma saccharinum
TTATATTTACATCCTGTGCGAATGCCTGCCCCAACATGGTGTGTGAATTTTTGCCCCTTCCAGAGGTCTTTACAGAAAACAATTAGAATCATCTAGCTCCTCATGCCACACCAAATATTACAGAACACCTAGTCAGTTATTTACTTCTGTTCATTTCTTATAAGAACAATCCAAAATTAAATTTACCTCATAGTTCCCACCAGGATGCGAAATCTCTGCGAACAGGGTTGCTGTGTATTGTGTAACCAGTTTTATTGACGTGGTGACAATGGACACACGGAAGAAAGTTATTCTGCTCGCTTTGCAAAGACACCGACGTAAGAAAAAACGTAGGCAGATATGGGTGCACCCTTTGGTAGAGATGCGATATCTTGAAGGAAATTTTTCTGTACTCTATCCACAATTGAGGCAAGATGAAGAGAATTTTTTTAATTATTTCCGTCTATCTATCGCTTCTCGTAGTCTTGTAATAAAGATGTCCCGGGTTCGATTCCCGGTGCGTACACGAGCGGTTCGGATCCCACATTAAACTGTAGGTCCCGTCCTCATGACATCATCATCCCATGGAAGGCAATGGCAAACCACCATGGGTTCACCTTGTTCAGGGATCTTCGGTTCAAAGACTTACCTATCGTCAGAATACCTATCATCATCATCATTATTATTATTACAATGTCGAGTAAATAAAATGTATAACAGAAAATTATTAAAGAAAATGCACTCCGTCTTCAAACTGATTTGCCGAAACACAGTTCCGGTGCGTCCGGCCTACTTTAGTTTTTTAGAGTGTGTAATGTTTTCTGCTTGTACAAAAGTCAGAACAAATAGCTGTTTATTAATTCTGTAGATATATGAGAAACGGGAATATGATTAACTTTCAAATTTTCGACGTGAAACTACTACAATTTCTTGAAAAATGTTTATCAGTAATTATTCTTTTAAATGACAATACAGCTTCATAACAAAGAAATAACTTCTTGTTTACAACTCTATGAACATTCATATCAACATTATTATGATCCAGCAAGAAGATTAGCTTTCAAGTAAATAATTCAATGAAATCACGAGAGAGTTGTCCGCGGCGCTCTCGCCCCGCTATCATGCGTACGTAAAAGCACTCTGACTCTAAAGATTTTCAAAGCGAATTGAATGAGTCCGAAATAAGTCATTAGCAAGGATTTTCCCACAGGTTTCAGGAAAGGCCTTGCCGTAAACACGTTTCTCCCCCCTTTCCACTCTCTTGTCATCACGCTGAATCTGGCGGTGGCCCGCTGTGCGACAGTAAATTCCCTCCAAACAATTTTTTCCCCCTAAAAGCTGGTCAGAGCCATCTGTGCTACAAACGTCAAACTATCAGTGGAGATTTTTAAAACAATTTCTCATGAAATTTCATGATTTAATAAAATACGCATTAAGGTTCGAGGCTAGATTGTGCCAAGCAGAAGCAATCAATGAGAATAATTATCAAGAAGATTTATTCACAAAGGATGTAAGAAAAAAATGACTGCGATTTTTTTTCGTTTCACCACTCGTGACAAGAGGAACAACTCTTTCAAATATTGCTATATTTAGGATCTAATATCTTCTAAAGTTTAGCAAGAGGAAAAAAATGGAGAAAGCCATGTGTAGGTTGATCCTTTCTGATTAATCCATCCAAAGCTGATTAATATACGGCAATTACTTTAAGAGATATCGTGTTCTGAAAGAACCCCTGTTTTCCTCTCTCTATCCCATCGGTGAAATATCCTCTTAATAACATACCATAGGTTTCTGAAAGAAAAAAAAACTCTTCGTAGCAGTTGGGTGTATTTGTGTAGGAGGACGACACTTTCAATCCGGAAAATTCATATATTTGCTCTGAACATTTTGATGAATCAGATTACATTCGCGATTTGAAAGCTGAATTGCTCGGTTAACCCCAGTGGCGGATCTAAAGGGGCAAGCGCCCCGGGCGACAAACAGCTAAAGATTAAAAATAAAACTTCCTAAAATGAGGAAGTAAAATTGCCGTTTAAATTGTAATTGACCTAAACGTGTTAAAAATTTCAATACTGGCGTACTAAGACATTTTTATGTTATTCCATACAATCTAATTTCATCTTCAAAATTCAAAACTATGAAGTCAGATAGCAGGTCTATTGCCTTACTGGAGTTAGTAATAGCGATGCCATAATATGCTTCAGAGATGATAACAAAAGTACACTACGTGATGCGAGACAATGTTGTGGCCGTCGGGTCGGCCGGTCGTGTTGTTTGCCTTAAAAAAAAAAACGATGGAAAGGGCGGAAAAAGAGCGGTGGAAAGGACGGCAAAATTTAATTTTTTCCCCATAGGAAAATTTCTAGATCCGGCACTGGTTAACACAGGAAAAAATTAAAATTAAAAGATTATGCAGAACCTCATTTGTTATTGTTTACGGACGATCAAAACAAAGTACGTAGTGCAAGATGTGAAGAGAGAAAACGCAAGAAACTTGTGTCAGATATTTTAAAACCTCAAAGTTTAGTTATAAATGTAACCGATTCTGCTGCTACAAGCAATGATCCAATTATTGTAAGTGACGGTCAATTTGAAGGATTGCTGTCGGAGAATTGTTTATTAAAAACGTAACTTTTCAGATGCAGAGGAAAAATTCTAGCTTTAGAAAACAAAATATCTTATCTCGAAAAAGAATGATCAAAATTTAAAAAGGTTGGTGAAAAATTTAACAAAATGTTTTCGAAAAGCCAACATGAAATGCTTCTTAATGTCGCATGTAAGACCTGGGAAAATGATAATATCGCTAAAGCTGTTATAGTGCGTGCACTATCGAAAAAGTGCTTTGATTATTTGATTATTTCAGAAAAGTTTTGTGTTATCCTCTCCCAAGTCGCTGTACTTTGTACATACGCCTTAGTGCGATAACATGTCCACCGGGTTTATTAAATATCAGTTTGGAACTAATGACACACCAGACATAACAAAATCTAATTGCAAATCATTTTGCCAATTAGCTTATGTCCCTTCTGTGTGTTAAACGCATGGGTGCAGCTTGTGTTCGTATGTGTTATCCTATCCTCTTGCTCTCTTGACTGCGGCTGACGTCATACGAGCGAGACTCCAGACGACAAATATGCGCGTGGCACCTACCTTGTTTCTTTAGCTTCCTTGTCTCGACCTACGGCACGAACTGAGGTGGGGTGGTCAGTCCCACGCTCGACCGCCCTTAACTCCCAAGGCGCCCAAGAGTGCCAAGGATACTGTGGTACTCAAGTTGATTCGAGGCTGAGTACACCTAAGAACGCCAGACATGGGAAGGCTGCGAGAAAGGTCTCCAGTGTACTGGCCGGGATTTGAGCCCGGGCCGCCCAATTTCTAGTCAGACGCGCTACTGCATGAGCCACGGCACTCCCCATTATTCAAGGTACTGTTCTGCAATTTGCCCGGTGCTGAGATTAGACACTGAAACCTAAGTAAAAAATAACTTCCTGCTACTTTCTACAAAAGTTATTACCAAAATACAGATGCTTATCAGAATAATGGAAACACCTGAACGAAAGTCAACTTACCAGATTAATATGGTGTCGGGCCACCTTTCGCCTTCAGAACAGCATTGATGCGACGTGGGATGGAGGCATAGAGGTCGTGAATGGTAGCAAGTGGAATATTACACCATTCCTCGTGCAGGGCATCGGCCAGTTCTGTGAGAGAGGATGGAGGTGGAAATCGTCGCCGGAGTCGTGTTTCCAAGATGGACCACAGATGTTCAATTATGTTGAGATCTGGGGATTGGGCGGGCCACGGGAGGTGTTGAACTTCATCCCGATGTTCCTCAAACCACGCTGCAACAACTCCAGCTGTGTGAATGGGTGCATTATCATCCTGGAATATGGCGTCATTGTCCGGGAACAACATCCGGACCATAGGATGCAAGTGGTCTCCTAAAATTGCGACATAATCGTTGGCAGTGATGCGTCCGCGAAGTGTGACCACAGGACCCAATGAAAACCATGATATTGCGGCCCACAGCATCACCGTGCCGCCGCCATGTTTCACAGTTGGGCGGAGACACTGCAGATCATACGCTTCTTTGGGCGTTCTCCACACATAAACACGGCCCGTGGTTTGGAATAGGGTGAATGGTGACTCATCCGACCATACCACACGTTTCCAGTCGTCAATGATCCAAGTTGCATGGTCGCGGCACCATTTGCGGCGTGCTAAAGCGTTCTGGTCCCTGATGAGAGGTTTGGCCCGTGCAACACGACCCCGTAAGTTCATGTCATGTAATTCGCGGCGGACTGTGATTGTCGAAACAGGTTGGGGGAGGTGCTGATTGAGTTCCTCCGTTACTTGCGCCGCAGTGGCACGACGGTTCCGCATGACATTGCGCTTTAATACCCGGCGTGCCCGGTCACTGATGCTTTTCTTCCGCCCACTGTTCCGCTTCCCCGATGTGGTTTTCCCGTGTGTTGTGTAGGCCGTCATCACCTTCGACACTGTCCCTGGCGACACACCTAACACACTAGCCACTGCCGTCACACTCACTCCACATAACCGCGCACCAACAATTTGCCCTCTTTGAAACTCTGAGAGGTCTCCCATTTTACACTACCTCCGTCTGCTGCAGCCAATGCACGCTCCTGTTCCACGACGCCTGACGTAGTATGGAGACCGACCTAACACACCACCACCAGCAGTCCGGCGCTGCGGTCGCCAAGACACCACTGCCAACCCATACATCTGACGTGTTGCCAACTACAGGTGTTTCCATTATTCTGATAAGCATCTGTATAGTTTTTTTTGTTATTTTTTTGAGTTCTACAAGCACAAATATTTGGTTCGACTTATAACCTTTCATGTTATTCCAAGTAGCAAAATCAAACTGTAAAACAATTTTAAAAAGTAATATAAATTTGTTTTGAAATAATAACGAAATATCTTTTAAGGGGATCAAATATTTCACTAAATATCGTAGTGTGAAAATATAATTTAATTTCATTGTATGATAAACATAAAATCATTTAAATTTCACAATTTTAAAATATATTTTAATAAGTGAAACAACATTATTTTAATATTGAAATGAAATTCAAGAAAATATTGAAAATTCGAATTTGCTATGTTCAATTGAACAGAATTACATACAGTACAAAAAACACTAGATAAGTTTTTTTGGATGTCTACGTTGAAAACGAGCAAATAAATAGATGTCATTTATTTCAAATCTGAAGTCAGTTTATTTCAACCTGCTTGCATTGAGGATCTTGCCTTGTTACAAATGTACGTACAACAGACAGACAAAACAATATTAAAAGGGTTTCCCCGACTTTAGAGGATGAAGGAGGCCGATAATAAGATCAGAATCGAGACATTCTTAATTTGTATTGCCATGTACCAGAACTAAAGCCAGAGATGGTGTTCTCTTCTGTCATACAGTACATTTCACAAGTGGAGTTAAGTAAGCAAACATTTACCGGAGCTGTTTTCTCCTGAGTTTTACTCACTGACAAGGAAACTGTCTCCGGTGGGACACGAAAATCAGCATGAAACTTCCACAGTGCATTGATGATGTGTTCAAATGAACACTCCTGTAGTACTACGTTTCGGAGTTTCGCGGAACACGAGTTACAGGACTTCAAAATTATCGAAATTTTGTTCTGAATGCCTGAATGGTAGGCAACACTTCATATAACGTATATGTGTTGAAGTTACGTATTTCCCATTCAGTTTTATATAAAACGTTGTGCTGAAGATACTTTAAATGTTAGATTAATGTTATTGATGAAGCTGATGTGTTAATTAATTGCTCTGATCCCTACCAAATGCGAATATTATATAAATACAGGGTGACTCAAAGGAAACTTCCCATCTCGTTAATTTTGTAGCCGATTGATTTCCAGGAGAAATCCCGACACACACACACACCTTTTAATTTAAGGGAGAATGTGCCATCGTGGTCAAGCATTGTAGGCTGTCTCATTTTATTTTAGTCTAGTGGCAAAAAGTGAAATTTTCTTAAATTAAAACATAGGTTAAGTGACACATCGTGTCAATGGTCTTTAGGTTTTATTTACAAAAGTACGCGATCATTCACTAGTTTATTTGAAAACTTTGCGAGAAATTGCGCTTGCAACTCTCAAATATTACAAAGTGAAACTTGGTGGGTAAGGTAATATTTTACACTTACATTTGCACATTTTAGACTTCTAACATGAAATATATATACTCAATACGTAAATACAATACTTACCCACTTCTCAAATCACTTTAACTGCGGTCTGGCACTTACCTGAAACAAAATATATTTAAGATATTTAGGATTCAATTGAAAGTAACAATTTCAACATAACATCTTACAACATCCACATTATTGGACATTAAATCCAATTGATGTGCATCTTAAGTACAGTATAAATACTTGTTTCGCTCTTTGGATTCATAACGTTTCCTTTATGTCGAAAATATACTAATTGTACAAGATATCCAAATGTTACTGTACAGTACAATGAATATACGATTTGAAATATTGTTTTAATTTAATAAGACTGTAATAATAATGTGAATGCAATTTGGCTTCATGTTTGTGAATTTGATTTGACGGACTACATGGAAGTGCTCTAGGCCTGGAAACCTTGATTTCTCCCCCCACGCGGCGCTGCCATTTCACTACAGTTTTTGGAGGATTTCTTCGTAAATTGCAACATTTTTCGAGAACTATGGCCTGCCGGGTCACCGGATCTGTCACCGCTGCACTTTCCTATAGGAAGCTGAAAAGGAGATGATGACCAGGTAATCAGCGACTACTTCATGAGGTATAGACTACAGAAACGACCAACATAAAACAAATCACATAAGATATCCTGAGAATGTCTGAGTTAACTTGCAAAACATTAATTTTGTACTGTGAACGTGACTTCATTAGATGTTCTTGACATAAGACATAAATGAGTTTTCTGTTAAAAAAATAATTTGAGTGTAAAAGTTTTTTAAAAAATATTTAATAAATGAATAAATTACCAGAACAAGAAATAAACAAATAATAAATAGCCAGAAAAAATGGTAGAAACACAGTAAGATAAAATTATGCCGTTGTTTTCATCAAAATATAACTTTTGAAAGAATAAATAAATAAATAAATTAAATAACGTTACTAACGGGTAAGTACTAAAATAAAATAATGAGCACAATATTTTTAAAAAAGCTTATCTACATAAATACATCGCTTTTTTTTCTAGGAAGAAAGGTTCAATTACTCTACAAATTTATATGATAACGACCATTTTTACAATTTCTTTGGCTTACAAGGAAACTGTCTCCGGTGGGACACGAAAATCAGCATGAAACTTCCACAGTGCATTGATGATGTGTTCAAATGAACACTCCTGTAGTACTACGTTTCGGAGTTTCGCGGAACTCGAGTTAGAGGACTTCAAAATTTTGGAGATTTTGTTCAGAATGCCTGAATACAAATATGTTGCAGTTATGCATTTCGCATCCACTTTTATATAAAAGGCTGCGCTAAAGATAATTTAAATGTTAGATTAAAATTATTGATGAAGTTGATGTGTTAATTAATTGCTCTGATCCCTGCCAAATGCGAATACTATATGAATACAGAGTGACCCAGGGGCCCGTTAATTTCGTAACCAATTGATTTCCAGGAGGAACCCTGACACACGCCCCTTTGAATTTAAGGGCGAATGTGCCATCGTGGTCAAGCATTGTATGTTGTCTCATTTTATTTTAGTCTAGTGGCAAAAAGTGAAATTTTCGTAAATTAAAACATGGGTCAAGTTACACATCATGTCAATGGTCTTTAGGTTCTATTTACAAAATCATGTGATAATTTACTAATTTATTAGAAAACTTTGCGAGAAATTGCGTTTGTAACTCTCAAATATTATAAAGTGAAACTTGCTAAGTAAAGTAATATTTTACACTATTTAACGTTACGCGCGCTCCAACTGCCATCATTAGTACAAAAGAACACGTAGAAATATCACTATTAAGAACTCAAACGTGTTATCTCATGTTTTGTGATCAAGTAACACCCAACACCTGTGATGAATACGTTAATACCGCGAATTTCAGATCAGCATTGCGCGTTGGGAAGAGAAGCACCTGGGTTCGAACCTCGCTACCAAACATCGTACCTAACTGGAAGTTAGCAGGCAGGGCTTTAGTTATGGTACCAACTCGTGAAATTGATAGAAACTCTGGAAATTTTCAGGCGCCATGTTCGAACCCACGTGCTTCCCTTCCTAACGCAAAACGATGAACTGTCTCCTATACACAAACCAATAGGCGGTAAATGTCTTCGCTAAGATAGAAATCTGCATCCACACCTGGTAATTACAACCAGAGGATGTAATTGCGGACGTCGCTGGTAGAAGTTAGAAAGCGATCACAAATCAGGGCGGGACTTTCCGGGGGCCCTGCCTTCCCAAAGTTTCTGTTTTGCTCCACACTGAACTTTGACCCAGCCAAAGTAGTGAGATAGTGTGGGTGGTAAGCACTTAATATTACAGAGTGGAGATTATTCTGGAAGATCACAATCAGCACACTTCGCATTTAGAAATTCTTATTTCTAATCTATTCTCTTAGAATCCACAATTTTGTTTTACTAATACATGCTTTTTTCTCCTTCAGGCATTAACAGAAACTGCTGTCAAAGAAGTCACAATTTCTATATTGAAAGAGGATAAAAACCAAGTCTCTGAGAGGGTAATGATGAGCATCGCTGGTACTTGAATCATTTGTTGCTCATGTAAGAGAACAATTTCTCTGGCATTGGCTAATAATAAAATGTCGAGTCCAGCTATTGAACTTAAAATACGACCAGGAAGACGGGGAAATAACTAATCAATTATTCTTTTTGTGCACATATGTTAGTCACTATTCTTTACATATATGTGTGTATGTGTGGAAGAGGAATAATCTATTTTTTGTGCCATTACATGACATTGCTAATAGGCATTGCTTGAAGGAAGACGTAATAGGCAAAAATATTTTACTAAATTTTAGCATTGCATTTACTTCTTTAATGATAAGCCTGTTTGAAAAAAGACGTGATTGAAGAAATATTAAACTTTAATGAAAACACACTCCTGAAGTAAATCTTTGCCAACAAATTGAATTTTAATTAGCTTTGCATGGATTGAATTGAGCTCCTCTGAATGGGAGAAATACATGTGAATATTTAGATTGCAATGACATGAGAGAGCAATCGATTTTGCTCAGGTTTTTCAGTTAGGTCTTATAATCACACTGGAGAAGTCTGTGAAATGGTGTACTTGTATATCAAAATATTGAATTGGTTAAGAAATGTACAGAGTGTTCAGTTTATTGCGAGTATCATAAGTATGACTGTGACTGAATTGTTCCAACGAAATAGATTATTTCCTTTCATGAAACAGAGAAACGGGAGGAGTCATTAGAGAATTGTCACGATTCTTCAATAAGTTCCAAATGCTCTAGAAATAAATTTGCTTAGGGCAAAACAACAAATTCGTTTAATTTGTACTAATATATGTCTCCCTATTAAGATTCTGTAGTGTATATGTAGCTATTGAGTGCGGCTGTGAGTTAAATGGCGTTTAAACAAAAGCCTAATGTCTCTCATTTTCTCTTCTTAAGGAAGAACGGTCCTCGAGTTATTCAGGTTATCAAATTTATGTTTCTAATTTCTAAGGCACAGTTGCACATGCAAAGAGATCTAAGGTCAGTGCGTTACGTGCTGATGATTGCTGATGATGTAGAACACTTTACAATAATAATAATAATAGCTAAGCATTTCTAATTTAATTAAAAACTTGTAATATATGATAATCAACATGGATTTCAGACTGATAAATCCACTATCTCGAATCTATGTCAGTCAACAGAAAAGTAATACAAGGGTTCATACAAACATTATCTCAATGACATGTGGTATATTTTGATATAACAAAAGCATTTGACTCCGTTAACCATACCATATCATTAGGTAAACTAAGGTGGGCAGGCCATGTAGCTCGGATGGGGGAAAAACGAAGATTATATTCTATCCTGGTTGGAAGGCCAGATGGAAGGAAGCCATTGGGAAGACCGAGACGTCATTGGGAGGACAATATTAGAAGAGATCTTCGAGATGTAGGTGTTCGTGATGAAAATTGGCTTGATATTGCCCAGGATAGAATCCAATGGCGAACGTTTGTTACTGCGGCGATGAACTTACGAGTTCCATAAGCCATAGAGTTAGTTAAGTAAAGCAGGTTTCTCCTCAGTTATGTCCCAGACAGCACAGGACGTCCAGAAATGGTACTGGAACGTCCAATTTACGTCCAAATCCAACAATGGTCATCCAGAGGACATTCAGTTTACATTCAAAAATGGCTGCCCAAAAGTGATCCATGTTTGAACGTCCAATGGACGCCGAAAAAAGCCCGTGACTGGGTATCCGAAAGAGATCAAAGTTGGGACATCCTGTGGACACAGAAAACACTTCCAGAAATGGTTGCTAGAAATGAAGGAAGTAATGAGTGAACTGAATAACAAGCAGGTTTGTAACGGCCAAGAATAATGACTACGAGTGCAGTGTTTGGTTTAGAAAATTTACTTTCTTGCTTAATGGAAACAGCAACGGCAGTCAAGGATTATGATTAAAAAAAAATCTACAAAACCCCAGCAGCCAGGAAATCTGTTTGAAGCCAAGTGATAGAGGGTATGGGAAAAATTACATTCCGTAAGCAACACAGCAATGGTATTCAGAAGTGGGAGAACACAGTCCATCTTGTATTAAGTGTGTGTTAAATACATCAAAATAAATACACTCTGTGAAACGGATTTCAAACTATTAGAAAACTGCCGTCGAGTTTAATTGCGCATGTGTTTATCAATGACGTGTTTGGCCTCAAAGTGGAACATTTACTTTCCATAGAAATGGATTTTATGGACAGATATTTCTTTTTTGAAATTCACATCTGGCGAACTATGCGGCAATAGTTTGAATAAACGTGCAGGATCGGTCGAATATCGAGATGAGTCGGGATCATATCGCCTCCCGGTGGATCTAGCTGCGAAACCAATTACTATTTTGTGCGGATTTCATCTTCCATCAGAACTAGAGGAAGAAATTCTGAAAACGAATTTGGGGAACATTCAAGAGATCGAGGATGAACTTTTCAGTGACGGCCATATGCGAATTGTGAAAATGCATTTAAAAACGGACATACAGACTATAATTTCAATCTGTAGATTGCGACTATCTGTACAATATCCACAGCAACTGGTTACGTGTAATGGTTGCTTAAAGTACGAACGTTTCGTGGCGAATTGTGACCTTCGTAAGAAAAATGTTTTAAACCGCGTCCCGTGAGTAGATCAGACCTATCACGTGGAGGATAAAGGAGTGAATCCGGGGCACGAAGAAAATCCGTATATTTAATATAAAATCCGTGAATCGTATACGTATACACCCCCGTTTGTCAATATGGGTGTAATAGAATGTAAAGTTTTGTGAGTGATCATCTGATCAATAAAAATACAAAAAGTGGCCGAGTCGGTAACACGTTTAGTTTCTAACGAAAAGATCCATGTTCACGTCTCACTTGGAGGTCGTTTTTTGAACACGGAATGGTGAATTTATGGTCATTAGGCATCTTTGTCTCAGGACTTTATGTTATTGGAAAGTCCGTACTTGTGCATAATCGATACTCATATGGACATGCACTGGACGTTACCATACATGGAGTCTTGTTTGGGCATCCTAAAGACGTCCTTTGGCTCTTCCATTGGAGATCCTGTGGACACAGATTGGATGGTTAATTGGTGTTCATTGGATATACTTGCGCTGTGTGGGGTGGGTTGATAATTATTTGAAAAATAGATAGTTTCTATTAAAAGTGAATAATGACTCCTCAAGTGTCCATATTGCCTCAGGGGTCACCATTAGGGCCACTACATTTGAATGTATTGTGAATTAGCTTTGTACACGGATGTCTTAGTCCATTCATTATAATATTCCGATGACTTAAAACTCATCCGTAAAATTAATTTTTAAGACTCAGTAACATTAAACGTGATACCAAACAAGTGCAAATTTGGTGTAATGATGATAAAATGAAAGTTAATAGTGTTAAAACCACCTTTATACCCTACACTAATCGTACGAATTATACAGTAAGTAAAAACATTATTGGGAACAGTTCAATTTCAGGGGTTTATAATATAAAAGACTTAGGCGTGTTATCTGATGATATATTAATATTCAATAAGCACATTGAAAAAAGTGTCTATGCACGCCATGAAATTCGTAAGAAATATTTTTAGCCAATGGGAAGAATTAAATAGAATTCAGACATTTATTACAATATATAAAACCACGTTAGATCTAAGTTAGAATAGACAGCAATCATTTGTAACCCCTCCAATAAATCTGCCGTCAACAAATTAGAAGCTGTTCAAAACTGTTTCATACGGTCATTGTTTTTTAAGTTAAGATACTAGCTGAACGGTTACGAGTACTGGTACAAACTCATTAATCTGTAACCGTTATATTTAAGAAGAAGCATGGCTAAACAATTTATTGAAGACTATCTTACTAATAGAATAAATACTAAATACCTATTGGAAAGTCTCCATATTAAAATTTCCTTTTTATTTTAATATTAAATACAAATAAATTCCTGGTTTCATTACAGCATAAGTTAGTAAATGACTATAACCAACTATCGTATTATTTTAATTTACAAGTAAGCTGAGAATTTTCAATTTCGAGTAGAACTACAGTCAAACTTAAGCAGAAAGAAATTTTAAGGCTTTAGGCATCTATGGCTTAGGCCGAGATAGGGTGAGGGAAAAGATGAGGCAGGTAGGAGTCGATCAGGACTTAAGTTAAAAGTACTACAGCGGCATTTGGTTGGTATAACTGAGGAAAAATCTCTGGAAAAACCTAAGAATTTATGATTGACACTTGGTATCGAACCCAGGACCTTTCGAACGAGAAGTCAATGCTCTACCAACTCAGCTTCGGCCGTTCGGTAAACAAAGCTGCTGCTCAGTAGAGACGTTCGGTAGAGATATATGGATGGAACAAAAGTGCAATGAATTAGAACTTGAAAGAGGAGGATACGATCTGATGTACACCTCACCTTATTAAGTACGACTCTCAATGCCTGGCAGTTAGGCAAGCTAATTTACTTCTTATTTTATCGTGTAATTGTTTCAGGTAAGGAGCTGAGTTTCTTCTTTCTTTTCTTTCTTTGCAAGCTGTAAATAACTTGTAAATACTTTGTTCATAATTATTATTATTATTACTTGTTGTCTCCGCTGGTTTTCTCATGTGAGAGATGGGGCCATCGTATTCCACAGGTTTTGGTTTTGGCAGATGATTTACGCCCGGATACCCTTCCTGACACCAACCTACACCAGCAGTCCGGGTATGGGCAATCGAAACGTTACTATGAAATTGTGCTCCAACCGGGAAGCGAACCTGGGACCTCTTGCATCGAAAGCGAGCGCGGCGGTTGAAAAAAAAAAGGATTTGTAGTGAAATACAAACTCCATTCGGCCCGAGCCAAAGATCTAAAGGCATTAAAAAATCAATTCAAACTTCATTCACTTCCTATTTTAAAATACTATTAAATATTATAACATAATTTTAATATATTGTATATTTCAGGACAAGACATCTTCAAATAGAACATCAAATGTACATAGAGTAGCAAAGTTAAATGGTAGTGTTTAGTCCTTATCTTTCTATCCTAGACTAGCTTCTGAGAATGGAACCTACAGTTTTTACGTGGATCAGAACCACTTCATTTAATGGACCCTCACATAATTTAAAAAGGACAAACGCGCACGGATGTGACGTGTCCTAACCATTTAGATAACCGAAGGCATCACATTATGTTTTCATCGAACTTTCACTATGTAAAATCATCATTATAAATTAGCATTCTTTACCCTCACATGATTTAACAAAGAAAAACGCGCACAGATCGTCGACCTCTTCACAAAGTGTCATATCTCAATTTTCCTAACTTTTCAGGAGAGCAAATTTAAAGATTTTACTTAACTTCAAAATATTATTGCGGAGACAGTAATTTGCATTGTAATTTTCACTCAATATTTATTAAAACGCTAGGCATTATTCCACGTTTTTTTGTACAATTATTTCCATATATTAATGTTGAAAGAGGGGGTTTAAGTAAGATACAACTGTTTGTGACGTAAGTCATATGTATCTTAGGAATGATCGGCACAATATTTTTAATAGGCTCTTTTATGATTGTTCCTTTCATTTTACGTTTATTATTATTTTATTACCTTTACTACACCATACTTTGTTACTACATTTTGCTATTTTTCTTTTCTTTTCTTACTACTATCGAGCCGCCGTAGCTCAGTGGTAGAGCGTTGGCGTAGCATTTGAGAGGCCCTGGGATCGATCCCAGCGGCCGACAATCCTGATTGAGGGTTTTCCAGGGGTTTTCCTCAGCCACACCAGGCAAATGCCGGGACGGCACCTTCAATATAGGCCCTGGCCGACACCTTTCCGAATCCTTTTCCTATCCCGTCCTGAGCCTTAGATGTCTAAAGGCCATAAATAAAATTCAGTTGTATTACTACTAATATTATCCTTCGATTCGCCATGGTCTGAAACGACGAAGAAAACTATGAATATGACTCTAAAACTAGTTCGTTCTTTTGAATCGCTTAGTATTCTCCATGTGTGCTCCTACAATATCTCAGTAGCCACAAGTATGACAGAGATAAGCCATACACCGTTAGGTTAGTCATGGACACCGGTGGGAAAATCTATGACTTTGACTCAAAAACTTGCAGGCCCCGGCATTCGCTCAGTAATTTCCATTTGTATCTATTACTTTGACTCTCTTTTTGATACGTTATAAAATAATTTGAGTTTATACGGGAGTTTGTCTGTATTAAAATCATTAGTTAGCTTATTGAATTCTGAGGCACTTCTTGCCGGGAACCATCTATTTGAAAATCTGGTTTCTTTCTTTGAACTTCAATAATATAAACAGATGTAGTGTCTGATATCTGCTTTGAACTTGTGGATGTATGATGTGGATTCTTCTTTGACGTGTCTTGTAGCGATTCTTGTAAAGAAAGTAATTCTTCTGAAGAATCAGGGTTCTTTTTTGTTCTTTAATATAATCAGATGTAGCCTTTGACGTCTTTGGAATTTCAGATATAATTGATGACCCTTCTCACAATTTCTTGTGTCTTGAAAATGTTGCCAACACACTGTACTTAAAAATTTAACACAAACGCTAAAGACTTCCGCAGAACATCCACGAACTTCACAAGACGGTTGCACGTACGATGGGTCTTCAATTTCCGAAGCACTAACATCACTGTTTGAATCAGAATCGATGTTCTGAAGCTTATATTCTTTTTTTTGTAGCCGTGCAATAACAACTGCGACATCACTATGTAACGAATTCAAATCATCATCATCAAAAGCGAACGATTATTTCTTTATACCATTTATTATCAGGTGACCAATACATATAGACTTGAGTACCTTGATTCAAGGTGCACCTTTTGGGAAATTTCAACTCATTACTGGACACAATATTTCTGATTTTCATCTTCCCATTCCACTAAGACGTCCATCTTTCTGTTCAGCTACTAAAATACAAATTGGTCGCAAGGAAAGCAGCTCAACAACTCCTTATTGACTGTGAGTGTACGAAATGAATGAAGTTAAAATTTGATAACAACAAACTCTTGTCACTTCACACGGTGTGTATTCTTCAACAGCATAGAACAGCACCAGAAACCATTGTTAATAACTAAAATATTTCTGCTTTGAGTTTGCCGACAAAGTATAACTCTTGAAGTTACAACAATAATCTTAAGTTCGGAAATCTTTTGTGTTCAGAGGGAAAAAGTAATTATTAAGGTAATTTGCGTAGTATCACAGCCACTGTTGAAAATTTTTCGTCACAAAATGTCGTAACACAAGATACGACTGTTCGTGACAACATTATTTTGACAAAAATCACGATACGACATGATAACGTTCTCTATATCTCGGAAACGGTTTATAATAGAGGAACGAAAATTTGTCACAATGTGGAGACCACTTTAGGAAACTCACTAGTGAAATATCTCAAATTTCTCCTTTTTTAGATACGACACTTTGTGATGAGGTCGACAAGATGTGAAGCGTCCTAACGATTTAGATAACCGAAGGCATCACGTTATGTTTTCATCCAACTTTCACTATGTGAAGTCACCATCATAAATTAGCACTCCCTCCGGAAGGGCAAATTCTTTAAGGTAAATAAGTCTTCTTTCTCTGTCCCCGGTGTTTCTATATCCTTTTCCTGTTAGCTTCTGTTTATTTGCGTCAACCCTCCTTTACCATCACCAGAACGTCTTTACTTCGCCTTAATCGGCACTTACCCTGAGCCTCTTCAATTCAACCACACCCTCATCTCACAACTTCAGTTCGACATCAACTTAATCTCATGTTCTCAGTTTGCCCTCATCCACTCACATGTTAACATCGCCTCGCCCTCACTTATGTTCATCGTCACCTTCCAGCTTGGCCCTCGCTCGGAATAAGAGTAAGTGTGTAAGGATGGAAGTTAGACACTTTGTGCATAAACAATGTCTTCAATATTTTGCAATCTTGCTTCTTCAACATTACTTCTTCCATCTAGGCTCTTCACGCACTTTTTTATTACTTAAGTCTTGTACCGAGCTATTTTCTTTTAAATTGTCATTCAAAGAATTCCAGTTAGTCTTTTATCACTCCAATGTTTCCGCTGCATTCACGTTTCTTTCTGTGCAATTCTCCGCTTAACAACATTTTATAATTATATTTTATTTTAAGAGGGAGAAACAAAAACAGAAAACTATAAACAACATAAGAGTCGTTGGATGATTATTTTGATACTGGTAAATATTATCCAGAAAAGAACACTGATTTTCTATACATTATCAAACTACGTTAAAAGAAAGAAAGGAAATATTCGTGCTTCTACTTTGTTTCTTTTCTTTTCATCTTCTCGAGAACGTAAAACCGAAAGATGACCACAAGAAGAAGTCAAACCAACAAGGACAAAGGAACAATCAAAACAACATACGGAAGTATTGATTATTAATACGCTGATCCATGTTTCATACTTGACCAACTTTTCTCAGATTGATTAATTTTCCATGACATCGTTTTCCCATGGGGCTTATATTATTTTTTACGATATTTTATCAAAGCTATGTTCCTTTTCGTTTAAAAACAAAAGCACACACACACACACAAACAAAAGAGGACAATTTCATTAACGAATATATGCAACAACAAACGCTACTTTAAAGACCTGAGTTTTTGAAACGGAATCAATCCTCTTACTTTTAAGAATATTAGAATGTTTATTGCTCAACTCAAACTTTGGTTTCTTGTTGATTTGTTAAAGAGATTGTAAAATTTTGCTCTAAGCTTTTATCATGTTAATACAAGCATGTTAGGTTTCGGTCCGAGGTATGTGTTTCCAAGTTTATAGTGTACGCAGCTGGGTCCGTTCCGGACAACAGTGAACACTTTTTGAATTCCAGTGATGGCGTAAGTTGTCGGAGTTTGCGGGAAACTTATTAATCCAAAGATCAATGTATAACTAAGCGAGCCCCTAACAGGAAAATAGGAGTAACAGTAGCGCTCCTGGTGGCAGGGGAACGCAACACCAAACAAAATCGATATTCAGTACTTCGCGTGACATGACAGGTTTGGTTCTAATTTGTATGTTGAATTCGATAAGCATTTTTAAATTTCCCGGTTATATGATAGGCAAATCTCAAATGTTACCATATATCATGGCCTAGTGAAGTCTAGGCTAATTCCCCTGTCGCGAGAGACACTGTGATAACATGACTTGCCCTGATTGTTATAGTTATCTAGCTGGCGATTTCCAATGCTAGAATACAAACAGATTTCTCTGAACGGATACTCTTTGCTTAACGACAGTATCTGCCAGTTGCGTCATACACCATTCAGCAAATGAGGAGGGAATGCTTTACCTGTTATTTACATACCTTGTAGTGTACGTATGATATACCACAGACAGTTGGAACGAAAAGCCCTTTATTTTAACTTAATGTTGCTTCCAAGCCTTCAATGGTGTCAATGTACGACGCTAAATGGAGTATTTGGTATAACTACAAAGCAACTTCCCGCCATTCCTTTATTAAGAATGCAAAAACAATCGTCTACTAAAAATAAAATAAATGTAACGAGAAAAAATGTACTAACGTTAAAAAGGCAAAGAGATTAGCACAAAACATAGTGAAGAACTGAAGGAGATAATTTGTAGGATCAACGTCGACGCCCGTAAAACCAGAATAGAAAGAAATAAAGTATCAAAAACCACTTTTCTACCAAGTATCTTTGTACCTACCAAAACAAATAATATTCACATGTTCAAGAGCAGTTAGATTGAATTGAAAATGACTAATCACCAACCGCGAAAAGGAATTGATTTGTCATGAGTTAGAACACAATTTTTAACAGTGTATATGTTTGTATGGTATTGTACCCTCAGCATCAAAAGTTTGTACCCAGTCCTAAAATTTCTTCTTGAGATAACTATGAGTTGCATAGACCGATTTGAGAAACGGTCCCTATGCTGAACGTAAAGAGAATGTGATTTTCTGTAAGTTAAAAAAAAAAAAAACTACTATAATCGATTTATTCATTCCAAAGTCATTTGGAGAAGGGGTATTACCTCTACGTACAGACTTCTGGCGTTGACTATACATGTTTAGAGTTTGTATTGATAGTAAGTGCACCAATTTAGGCGTACATACAAGAAAAAAATGTAATGTATATCGCCAAGCAATCCATTTCAAAGTGATACAATGCCAAGAAAGCGTATGTAATCAACGGTTAGATGTGTTTTGTGTATAACTTGAAGGAAAACATCCTATACTGTTAAATATAGAAAAGTACAAGAACAATGTAAGGCCACCTACAGCGAAGGCAAGCTACAAAAAAGTTTGCATAGTCCGTTTTGTCCCACCCACCATATTAACGGAATCTAGCAACAACAGATTACAATCTTTTCTCAGCGCCGCACATTTTTTTTTACATAAGAAACATTTCTAAGAAGAAGTTCAGGTCCAGCAGTTCCCTATTTCAAATTTATACAAGAGAAATTCAAAAGTCGGAAAAATAGCAAGATGTGTAAAACAAATTGAGGTAAATATAATAAAATAGCGAATACAGAGGATACAAAAAAAAATAAAAATAAAATAAAAAAAATTAAATAAAATAAATTAAAAAAATACTGATATTCTAAGAGCGGTTGTCAACACTGCAGCAAGACGCTCTATTGATCACTTGATACTGAATCATGTGTTTGAGCCACGTGCTCCTGTTTGTTAGTGTACCCTCCAACACGTCTTAAAAGAGACGAAAGTGAGTCCTCAGGAGGTAGAAAATCAGAACACAAGAAATTACTGGAGATCACAAAATAGCTTACTGAGAAGGGAAAAGCAAGTTCAAAGCAAATTACTGGTATTTGGTGAAACGTTCAAACATGTTCTACAAAAGTAAACACTACTTCTGGATTAAAATATTGTCTAGTATGCATTTAATTGTAAAATAGTTACAATGAAAAAAATAAATCCAATTAACACTTATAAATGGTAGGCATTTCCTCGGGTTAGCTAATTCTACCACTTTCATTAGTAGTTTTCGATTTTTTTAAATTTTTTTTATAAGCTCCTTTACTTAGATTGTAAATCTCGTTCTCTGTTAGTAAACCGGATGACTCAGAGAAATTTGCTTTGTTCGTAATCAGAATTTAATTTCTCCTGAATTATAATTAATCACTTTCTCAACGATCTTGTGAGCTTATGGTTTTTGATAAAGTGGGCACCGAACCGCTCCTTTTAATAGATCCTTATTGGTTTTGAAACCGAAACTACACCCATAGAAGTGTAAGGCGCATTGAGACAACGGAGCGCCCAGGACGTTTAGAATTCGAACTCTGAAGCTAATCGGATTTATTTGTCTCGCCCAAACTAAAGGGAATCGTTAAAAAAGCATCTCATTAGCTGTTCCACTTATTGTCATTTCACTGGATCACTGCCTGTTAATATTGAACGAAAAAAAAGCTAACTCTATGGATTGCTGAGACCGAAAGTTCATAACCACAGTATCAAACGTTGGTCATTAAATTATATCCTGCACAACATAAAGCCAATTTTTATCACGAAGACCTACCCCCGAAGATATCTTCTACTATTGTCCTACTAACGACATGTCTGTCTTCCCAACGGTCTCTTTCATTCCAGCTTCTCAAACACAACGTAATCTTCATTTTTCCGCATCCAATACATGACTTGTCTATTTTAGCTATTGTGATTTCATTATTGTCAAAATAGCCTGTGAATCGACTCACATGTTGTGGAGTTGTTCCTTTTGTAATCTCCTCCACTTTTCAGTCATCTCGCCGGTTTCTTAAGACTTTAGTTTCAAACATTCGCAATCTGTATTCATATGTCAGATCCGTATTTCAAATTTTGCAACCATAAAATATGACTTTCAAAATAATTGTTTTCTGTATTTTTTAACTTAATTGATATTAATTGCGAGACTAGGAGATTCAGGACTGAATAGGAACATGGGTTTCTCGATAGTAAGCGACTGTTTATTTCTTCGCTGATCTCGTTTCTGCTTGTTACGATTATTACAAATATCTAAACTTATTAATTTCCTCTATAATATCATTCTTAATTGTTATATTTCTGTTTCCTTCTTCCTTTGTGCATCGGATAGTTATCATATATTCTGCCTTCTGCATATTTACGTGTAGGCTGATCTTTTTGCAAGAATTTAACGTTTTAACTTCTCGGTTTTCTTCAATTCAACCTACACGTTCTGCACTTCATTCTATATTGAATTTTTCATTCCTTTGCTCAGCACATGTTTTACATGTTCATTAGATTTTTACCTTTCACTATTTATATATTTGATTGCCTCTGTTTACATCGAGTTAGAGAAATAGTTCAGAGGAAGCTCTAAAAATGTAGCTTGGCTGTATATATATGCTAATTTCGTGAGAAATATTTTTTTTGTAGAGAATTTCTCGTATTAACAAAACCAATTGCACCTTTATACATTGGGCACAAAAGCATTTTGCTACCTCTTCGACTGCGTCTCAGTAATTATTACCAGAATTAGATTCAATAAACAAATAGAATTATGCAAGATCTTCTAAGTAATTCTCAATATTGACATTCTGTCGTCAGGGTAGTGGTTTCTTAGGTCTTTCCTGACTGAGCTTTTTTTTTCAGGATTCTTCCTCAATCACATCAGACAAATGCTAGGATAGTACTTTAAACTAAGCCCTGGTCGACTACCTTCCAACATCTGTTTCCCTACCTCATTACGGCCTGAGTTGTCTAAATCCATTTTAAAAAAATCAAACTCTTACTAGAAACCACATTATTTTATTGCAAAATATATCAAACTATATCTACAGTTGTCGATATTAGCATTAGTCAGAAAAATTTAACATGTTTGAAAAATAGTGTTCTGATTCTTAGCTTCAACTTAATCCGAATAAATCTGCTGCTACGATTATTAACCTCTAAATAATGACAATCCAGTTTATAAGCTATGCAATCAGGACATTCCATGAGTTCAAGAACATTAGTATCCCTGTTATCTTCGATATGGGCCATGACAAATGAAAGGAGCTATATTAGACGTTAACAAAATCATACATTTTCATGATCGCATTAAATCAACAATAGACGTCCTTTCTTCGTTAACCTATCTAAAAATGGTACTCTACCTCTTTATAATTTTCTTGACTTTTACCCTCCTAATAGTATATTTATGAAACGTAGTGGAAAGTGGAGTCTTCCCAGGAGCGAACGTCTTAAATGTGGACAAGTCAAAATTTTATCCCAATTGGGGACAAGCACCAAGGGCAATGTCACAATCCTGTCTTGTTTTGATAGAGGTAAAATTTTCCTCAGTTCAGAAAATTTCCTCAGGCTAGTTCAGAAAATTGTGTAGTAGCTAAGAAAAACAAAAAAAAAATAGTACTACAACCTAAACGTACGATTCATATTTTATAGTAAAGTTCAATAATAAAATTTAGTTCAGATCCAAAAATTCAGGAAATATGTTTAGTTGAAACTGCTTAACAAAACTTTAGTGAAATTAACCAAATGCTCTTAAAGGAGTCAGAGTTTACAATTAGGAATTGATGTAGTAAAAACTTTATTTGTATATGGGCCAGTTTAGTACCTTTGGACTTCGGCCCGTCACGATTTGCCTTTAGCTGTTAAGTGTTGAAATCCACACCCATGCCCCTGCCGGGACTCGAACCCGGGACCGTTGAGTCGATAGCCTACCGCCGCAGACCGCTCGACCACCCGGCCGGCTAGGAATTGATGTACATGTAAAAGAAAATTTCGAAACACATTTTTTAATCCACTTGGTTACATTCTTTTTGGATGAAGAAAGGCCATTACTTTATTTATACGAATGTATTTATACCATGTACCACAACATTTTCTTATATATATATATATAAGCACAAAAGTTGCCTAAACACAATAAAAAATATATTCAAATTATTTCAATTAAAATACATTAGAAACTATATATTGAAGTTAATTTCGAAACTTAACATAAGAACAAAAGTACGTAGTCATATTAGACAACTCAGAAAAGAAACAAGACATGCATGATTAGTGTACAAAAGAGAAGAAAAATGAAATAAATAGAAAAACAAACCACCAACGAGAAAGAAGAAGTATGGTTGATACCAACCCGGGTACCTTCGAGATCATCACACCCGTATTCACATCAAGTCCCTGAAGGGCTTCTTACAAGAACGAATTACTTTAAGTTCCTTATTCTGTGGCCTTAAATTTATTCATTCACTCAAGATTTTTTCTTCTAAATGTTTAGCGTGAACATTAATAAAGTTCAAATTTAACTTAAAAATATTAACTTAAAAAATTTCCACGTTTCTGCCTGAATTCCAGCCCTTTTCCAGGTTTTCAGGTCTAAAACTGAATTTCAGGTTTTCCAGGTCAGTAGACAGAAGTTAACGAAAGATTAACCGTATGAAAGCTTAAAGAAATTTGGTTAACACAAAGTAATCTAGATAATTAGCATTCGTCAACCAAATCCAACGTGTCTATATTGGATTAGACCCCATTCAGTATGTAAATCACACAAATTAAAGTAGGATACACTTTGCGTGCCTTATGAGCACATCTCTTGTCAAGTTTCATGTTATTTTGTAGAATAGTAGGCCTTAATCTGTTTATGTGTGGATGTGTTCATTATGTGTATATCTTTCACCAAGTTAGTTGGTATGTTTCAGATCTATTTGTTTACCTGATCGATCTTAAAATATATTTTCATTTTCAGTTATTGTCCTTGGTTTCTGAATGTTTTAATTTTGTGGTAAATCTCCCGCTTCTGTCCCAGTTCTATGCTACTTGACCTTTAGTACATTTATTGTGGCTTTCTCGTTTTTCTTTTTAAAATTGGGGTTCCCTATTACTCAGTCAGTTTCTTTCATGATGTAATTTCCCTGAATTCTCTAATGCCATCCTTCACTTGATTCACCTATTGGTTTTCATTTCCTATTCTCTCCACTTGTTTTATATGTTTTTGGTATGCTCATAGGTTTTGGCCTTTAAAACGCTGCTTTCATGTTTGTAAGTGTCACAGTTCTCTCTCTTGATTATGTGTTTTGACATGCTGCTAACTCAATTCCTCTTTGTTAGGTTCTTTCTTGGTTAAAACTTTTACATCATCAGTTATTTTGGGTGAAGGCTGCTTGTGTTAGGTAATGTTTCAAGTTCTTCAGTCTCTTACAAGTGATTAGCGGTGGGTCTTGTGCCATCCTCAACTACTAGTTCGCTCTGTCATATTCCCTCTTGATTTCCTCCAAAGAGTTTTAAATTAGTTTGTTGAGTTTGTTCTCATAATTTGAGTACTAGTTTACTTAAACAATAGCCCTGTTTCACATTTTTATCTGTTTTTCACCTTTTGCCCAACTGGTTCCAAAAGTTCTGCTGTTTGCACCATTCTCTTCTTGTATCAGCTTGTAATAAACACTTCTCCCATTTCTTTCTATCTCTTCCTTAATTTTTGTTAATTGTCTACGATTCTTTTCAGACATAACCCCTGACTTTTTGATTAAAAGTATTTTAAGGTATTAAAGGTATTTTAAGGTACTTTTGATTAAAGGTGTTTTTTTTAGGTATTGGGTGTGCCTTGTCTGTGCAAAAACAATCATGTTCTGTGGAAGGTTTGTAATATACGTCCGATTCCAGACGTCTGTTTGGTCTCTTTCTTAGTGTAACGTCCAGGAAATTAATCCTAGTTTGGCTCAACCCAAGTGTAATTTCAAGTCCTCCTGCATTCTTATGTAAATTTGCTATATACAATTGCAGTTGTTCCTTTGTTCCAAGAAATGTTGCTACGATGTCACCAACATATCTACATTCAAGTATAGGCTTCACAGAGTCTTTATCAGTCAGTGGTAGTTCAGCATGTATAGTGACCATAAAAAATTATGTCCTGTTGGTTAATTTTCTTTTGTGAACAACTTCGGAATTAATGAACCAATTTGAGTACAGTTTTTGTAACTTACAGAAAATTACAGTCTATTCAATTTGCAGAAAAGCGTATTCAAATTGGTCTAACCATGGAAGAAATCTGACCAACAGGACAGAATTTTTGATCGTGACTGTGCATATGTTTGTATACGCTACAGAAACAGTGGTCATGCCTTTCTTTTGAAAGAATTTCTTGTTACCATAATTAATGCAATTATACCTTAGAATTTCTAGACACGTCTTCACAAGTGTTTGGGCTACGGGTTCCAGCGCTTGCTCCGAGTAGGCTGCAGTTAGCTATTCGTGCCTGGAGTTCTAATAATTTGAAATTAGTTATATGCCCCTTGTACTTTCTATACTGCGATATAAGATTTTTATATCTTTAGTATATATCGTTTGGATGAATTCCTTTAACCATATAGGGTTTATATACCTTATATGGTTAAAGGTTTTGTTTGCCTTAAAACAGTTTCAGCTTTCCACAGTGTTTTGTTGCTCCTAAAAAGGATCGGCGTTTTTATGTTGAAGTTCACTTCCTGTGGTTTTACAAGATTTTCAAAAGGATTCTCTATGGTGTCTCTCCTTGGACGTCTCATCCGCGGTGTCTGCCTCTCCCTCTGAGGTGTTCGTCCTCTTGGTACTAGGTGTCTCGCTTTTCTTAGTGTTGTTGACTGTTTGTAGCTTACTCTTCAGGGCTTCAACTCGACAATCTTCACCCGTTGGATCACATTCTTCTTAGCTTCCGAACAAAAAAACGAGCTTTTCAATCTTCCAAAGTGAATTCCCACTCTTCTTCCAACTTCCAGTACTGACTGTCTGTAGTACTTGGTAACCTCCTCGGTGTTTAATAAATAATACTGGTCTAAACAGAACAACTGTGGTGTTCTCTTCGAAACTGACTGGTACTTTGTTAAACTTAACCAAATTCAAGTCAGCTTTCTGAAGTCTTCTTAAGAGTCTGCTATCTCGTATCCCTTTACTGGTCTCTGACTCATAGTGCTGGGCAAGGTGCCGTTTGTATAGCAGATTGCACAGTGTTCTGAAGCATTCTTTCTGGTCATTTCTCACCCTATTATTTGGCCTAGAGGAACCAGTTTCGCCCTTTTTGGCTTGCTTAGGGGCTTCCTGATGGAGTGGACGTATCTATTTCGATTTTCTCTTCACTGTGTCCTTGTTGTTCAGCCTCAATTTACCGTATGCCGTCCAATGCGTCATTAAGCTCCGGCAGGTCCATGGAGTTTCAAGGGAAACTGGAAAACCGAAAAATTGATAAACTCGTACAGAAATCAATTAATGCAGTCCATAGGAACCAACTTATAATGTACACAGTACATATTCACACATAAACTGTTCTGTGTTGTAACCTGACACTTGACAGGAGGCCTTAACATAATGCACACAACGTATATACACGCCTCATATAAAATAAACAGATAGAAAAGATCCTAGATAGTGAGCATGCACAGTAAACTGACATCCAGACTGAGAGCTCGTGTACATACGAGGCACATACAGTGAAGGTTGATCCATTACACTCGTCAATGAGACATTTAGAGCTGAAACAAGTCACCGGGTCAATCGGGTCAAATTTTTGACCGGCTCTATGCTTGGAACCCGATTTTGGCCCGGTGATCCCGAGGACGAAGCAGAGATTTAATTATTTCTTTATTATATGTGTTTTAACAGCTTTTCTTTGTGGGGTAAGATGACCGGAAGCAGGGTGATATCCCGAGAGCACGAAACATACAACGCCCAAAAGTTCCTACCAGTGTTAATAAAAATGGAAACAGTCTCATATCCTAGAAAAAAAGCGGTCGAAGGTGTGCAAATACCCCTTCGAAATAGCTATTCTGCAAGAATTTTGTGGTTGGAGAATTAAATAGTATAAAAGCATTAAAAACTGGCAAAGATGACATTCCCGTACATAAGCTCACTTCTCAACGAATCTCACAAATTACAATATTGATCAATTCAAACCAAAGGAAGAAGACCGGTCACCAGGACGAGATTGGGCCGGGTCAATTGGTTTAAAATTCGATCATCGGGTTGCCGAATTAAGCCAGTATGGAGATTTCGAGATAACCCAGGTCCCGAGTCATTCAGGTCAAGACCAGGTTAACCGGCTCAAATTTCGAACAAGGTCATCTATGTTCGGGTCTGAATCATTAAGAGTGGCCCAGTTTCAGCTCTGAATACAACGGTTGTAGGGTGACATCCTCAAATTGAAGAATATGTTAACTAGTGTTAAAGGAAGGCCGGGGTTCCGAGCCTCACCCAACACTGAAATATACAGACTTCATGTATAAATGTTTGAATCAACAACTGTTCTCAAATTCCGAGGAGAAACACCTGTGTTCAATTTACTAGAAGTTAATTGAATGTTTTAGTCCAGGCAGTCATATTGGATTTCCAGAGCAATTTTGACTTTGGCAACCATGATATTTGAATTCAGCATACTTTTTTTTTAAAGTAAAACTAGCCAGGTTGCATATAATTCCGCAAAAATGCCGTCAGTGCTACTTTAGAAGCATTTTTCAAAATTTAGTCTAGACTAACAGGTGTACGGGTCGAACCATGTTGCGAAATATCCGCCGGAGGAAGCTAAATGTTTTTCCGCAGTTGCGCTAGTGTGTGAGAATCCGCCAATAAGTTGCGGACCTGAGATGTTCCCATAAAAAAGTCTGGGGGAGAGAGAGTGCACTATCTCGAATGCCATACAACAGCTGTAACATGCTCCTTTGAGAATACACACTTTCCAAGAATGTTACTCTGGTTCCCCGTGATGTGTGGGCTGTGGCAATGTCCTACTGAAACCACGTAAGTGTAGCACATGCCGGTCACTATTCACTGTCTCTCTAAAGAAGATGATGAAAATGGGTATTCAAGGTATTGCGGCCCACACGTCTACCTTCTGGCTACGGAGAATTTCTTTGTGTCAGATATTGCCGGCTGACCATATGTGCGTGTTTTGCAAGTTAACGTAACCATTCAAGTTAACTCTCCCTCCCCCTCCCTCTTGTCCGTCCAATACCAATCGTCTAACTATTCTCCACCTGGAGTCAAGTGTCCCACATCATTAGCAATATTGTGTACAACGCGCGTGATCCTCGTAGGAAAAAAAAAAGCATTAACCTTGTAGGAAAAAGGTTCAGTTTCTTCCTGACAGTTGTAAGCGCAGAGCCTACAGATACTTCCTGTTCTGGGTGGAAATTCGCACGTACTTCTTCGAACTGAGAGTCATTGCTGCCTGAATGTCCGTTACTTTTCCCCTTGTCAGCACTGTTGTTGAACGACCTTCTCTGTGAATCCACTACAATTCCCCTGGCCTTAAATTTGCTGTAGGGGCATTTGATACTCAGTTTCTGTGGAGGAGGAGTCTCTGGAAATTTCCTTGCAAATGCCTCTCGTATTTCTCTATACCTGCAGTTCTTGATGTAAGCTCAAGAATGGATATCCGTTCGTCCAATGTGAAGGCCATCGTACAGCAGGTTAAGGCACTATTCGTTCAGAAAAGGCACCTGCAACGACAGAAAAACACCACCACTTAGTACTGCCATGGGTTGGCTGATTTGTTGAACACACTGTAGCACTACAGTACATCTATTTTCTTATTAATGTTTTGCAGCTCTAGTGTCCAATTTACTACTATTACTTCTCAATGACAGATAAAAAGAAGTATACACAGGTGTTCCAAATTTTGCAGTAGTGGGTCGTATAGCTGCTAAAGATGTTTGCTTAAAATTTAAAGTATCTTCCTTATTTTTTTGCAAAATTCATGACGTCTATATATTAGTGTAATTTTTGGATTCTGAAGGAAGTCTAAACGAGACTAACGCTTTATAGCTATTACAGTTCATCTATGATCTTGACGGAAAGGTAGACATTTTACAACATTCAACCGTTGATAAGAGCTTAGGGAGAGTATTTCTGACAGTGAGACTCACACGACCATGACATATACAAGCTGATGCAAATTGTCCAGTCGTCCAACAATTTCTACTGGACAGATTTTCACGAATATTTTTTCAAAATGTTCGTATTTATGCCCAGTACCAAACATTCCAGCCGCAGGGATATTCCGGGTCTCCGAGTTCTCAGTGTTGCCAAACAATTTTTTGAATTTAATTTTTCAATTACTTCCACATAGTTTGACGTAACCGCAGTTACCACACGATACTTGGCATACAATTAGCCGACACAATTAAACAACTATGTGCCGATTCCCAAGCCCTAATTGCCAGTGTTGCCAACCTATTTAAAACATCAAATTCTACAAATGTGTTTACTTATACGAATCTACACGCGCCTATTGCTATACACCAAAGTTTTTGTAAATATGCATTAGGTACTGGGACAGACCATAGAAATACTCCGGACTCGGCACTTATCAGTGTTGCCAACCAATTTTTAAACATTAATATTTTAAATTGCTGCTATACTATTTGGCATATGACCACTAAACTTGGCATTTAGGTACTGAGACAGACCAGAGACGCACTCCGGAGGTCGTAGTTGTCACAGTTGTCAGCAATGCCAAATAAATTTATAAATCAATATTTCAAATTGCTTCGATTCCATTGGATAGATCAGATCCAAACTTGGCATTTAGATACGGGATGTGCACTGAGATGTACTCCAGGTGCCACAGGTGTTACAGTTGTCAGTGTTGGCAACCAATTTCAAGAATTTAATATTTGAAATTGCTTCTATTATATTGGACGTATCCGCACCAAACTTGGCAATTAGGTACTGGGATATATCAGAAAGGTACTCCGGGTCCCTCAGGCGTCATAATATTTCAAATTGCTTCGATACTATTAGACGGATCAGCACCAAATTTGACATTTAGGTACTGGGAGTGATCAGAAAGGTATCCCAAGCATTACAGGTGTCGCAGTTATCAGTGTTACCAAAGAAATTCAAAAATCAATATTTCAAATTGGTTCCATCCATTGAACACATCAGCACTAAATTTGGCATTTTGATACTGATACAGATCAGAAAGGTACTCCGGGCCTCGCAGGTGTCAAAGCTGTGACTGTTACCAAGCAATTTGTATTTTGACTGTGGGAGGAGGCATGTAGGCAGGATTCTGACAGATTTTCCCGGAGTTTTGTCAGTTCCAATTTCACCATGACTTTCCAAAATACATCTTTCCCAAAAATGATAAACGCAATCACCACCATCCAACCGGGCAATGGGATTCTCGCTTTCATTGATAACAATTAAAAAAGACGTTCAAGGAATGAATGTAATCCTTACTCTTGAATGTTATGCAACCACGTATTAAAGAAAACTCATTTGGTATAAGGAATCTGTTAGAGATATCGACTTTGTGGAAAGGAATTATTGTTACCTATTGTAAAGTCGGTGACTAAGACTTTCTTCCTTGTCATTTGATGTACTACGTTCTCTTGAAGTTTGTCGGAGCATTACATTTATACCCGTGTATTGTACGAGTAACGTACAACATTGGGGAGTAACAAATGCTAATGAGATTATACATGAGTAACAATAATACTGTGAACGTTGTGTCTATCGTATAATTACTTAGAAGTTGATTGATAGTCAGCATATTAAACTATTTAACACCATCTTGCACATAATTACGTTAGGTCAATTGATTACCCAAAAATTTACCTAATTGCGGAAAATCATAAAGAAACTTTTATTTCCATAAAATTTATATTAGCCCCAAAAATCTTTGGATAAGACAACAAAAGTCAAGACGAGAATCGCCCGAATAAACTTATTTGTACTGTTTTTTTTAAATAAAAATCTTGTGACGTTGAAGAGAAAATGATGTAATTCTACTGTTACCTCTTCTGTTACAGTACTATTTTTCACACACTTACTTAGGAAAGGTGTGATGAAGTAAATAAACAAAATGTTTATCGTGTTGTAATGTTCCATGTGCTTGAGCTCGAATTTCACATTCGCAGTGTAAGCATTGTAGTAACGTGAGTACTACAAATAGTAAACATGTGTAAAACAAGTGACCCAATGAAAATAAACACTGCAACACAAACAAGCAGACGACAACGCCAGTTTCCTCAAATAATCAACAGACGGAGCCACCATCATTAGAGGAGAAGCTTGGAGGACCACACCGCAGGAGGGTTATAAAACCCCGACGCAACGTTATAAATGATCACTCGTCAGGGTGGTAGCCTCTTTCCTCTACCTTAACTCCTGCATACACAGTTAGCTGTCGAACTGGTATGCTCCTTTTAATCCAGCACATACAGTTAGCTGTCAGACTGATACGCTACTCCTTAACCTGCACACATAATTAGCTGTCGGATTGGTGTGCTACCTAACTCAAACCTTGTACACAGTTGGCTGTCGGACTGGTACATCCTTGACACACAGTTGGCTATCGGATTGGTGTCTTCCTTACGCATACAGCTGTCGGACTGATGTGACTCATATCCTAGCTCACTTCTACGAGTTATCTTACCCGAAGAAAAAGAAACCATAAAGAGTTACGCTATAACTCAACTATTTTGTAAATACCCTGGTACGGAACGCTCTTTTTGTTAAATTATCGGGACTTACATTTATTTTGTAATAAAACTGTGATGGGCAAAAACCACGATTCCGGTGTATTTCTTCGACTCTACCTAAACGTTACCCAGAAAACAGTAGAACGTTACGGTATTCTCATCCCTTGGTGATGGTTCGAGCAACATGGCGACGGAAATATGTAAGGGAAGGGAAGGCCAACTTACCAAGATGGTATGTTTCTTTAATAAACATATTTGTCATCAGTTCAGACTCCCTGAAGTAGAAGATGGTGAAGTAGCGTTGCAAATACTATACCATTTACCGACATTTCGAACCTCAAAATACGAGGGTTGTGCTGTTATTTAAAAATTCGCATTCGATACTGTTGTTTAAGTTAGCACCGAGACTATTCGGGATATATTCCCGCTTCCTTTACTAGGGTACTAAAACCTAGTGCTCTGTCTTGTGAGCTAGTAGGTTGAGAAACTTACTTGTGAGAAAATGTGAACAAAATGTCGTTAGGGAGGTGAAGAAAGTATAGAAGTGATAAAAATGGATTTATTCAAACTGCACACGAAACTTACGATTTTTAACACTTGAATTAAGAATTGACAGCCTTTTTGTTTTTGTGAGCCCGGTTAAAAAAGAAAAGAATATAATACATTAATTCCTTGTACTTTGTTGCACTTCAAATAATTGTCATAAGAGGCACGATACTTTGTGGATCTTATGTGATATTAGATTCAGCAAACCTGTAGGATACTCAGCACCTTCAAAAATTCAACGACTTAGTAAGTTAACGACAGGACATTTGCTTACAAAGTGCTAGACCGTAAATAATCAACAAAAGTGTAATAATATCATTTGACAGCTTGACAACTACATGCGCTTTTTAGAAGACCAATTCTAATATGTGTTATTAATCGATATGTAAGTTTGTATGATGTTACTAGGAAACCATGTAGGCTATGTAAGGTGCGTGACAGGATGTATACTCATATGTTTATGTATACTTACGAACCTCACTCTTTCACCACTTACATCGGGATGTCAACCTGTTCAATGGATGGTTTGACAATTTGACAAACTGGAACCTCTGGAACCTGAACTAGTCACTTTGGTAAACATTCAAACCGCTATAAAAATGTATTAGGTCTATCATTGAGATATAAGTTACTGTTCCTTCGAGGTGATAGCAATTTATTCGTCACAACAACTTAAACCCAGTCAAGTAACAGAGGAGGCTTTTCAATTACCGGTATCATGGTCAATAGTTTGGGCCAATATTGAATGGAATATCAATATTTGTTGTCTTGAATCGTTGCTAGGTATCTAGTTTGATTACCAGAAATCGAGTCTCGTATCTAGACTAGTGGGCTAAAGAAAGTTATGTTAGTATATCAATCTATGTGACATCTAAATTCCATTTAAATTATCTAATTTCTATTGAATTTGAGCTACGCCTTCCAAACCTCCGAACCACCCACAACCGCTCCAGTTTTCAGGTAATACGACGTGCTAATGTATGTTTACTCACGAAAGAGTGTATTTCGGGAACATATATAGCACTTATTTTTCTTTTTGAATTTGCATTTATGACTAGACAGTGAGCTATGCCTAAATCCGTCAAATGTCATTCCGCAGACATATGAATGACGAACTTAGGGGATAGCTGCCTGTCTGGTTCATAAGTGTAAATTAAATAAAATCTTAAATGCTATATCCTCAGAATACTTTCTGATCTCTAACCTCACCTTTCGTGAATGTACCTCTAACCTAGGTATAAAACATATAATTTCCTCTGCTGAAACAATTTATTGTAGTATCATATTGTGTTACGAAGTATCAGTGTATGAAATTGGCCCACGCGCAATTTATACGACAAAATGGAGTGATACTTAATTTTCAACCTTCCTGTCTTTCTTTCATTTTGCAGCAAGAAGACAATACCCAAAACTTATATGGCTTCCATCTTATAAATAACTGCAATCTAGTAAAAGTTTAAACTGTCAGGTTTCACCGTCTTCTGTGTCGTCAGCAAGAAAGTAAAAAAACGATGTTGCGTGGAAAAAAAAATTCCATCGCCAAGAGATTGCACTTCCGTCTTTGGAAGAAAAGTGTTTATGTGCGCAAGGTTATTAACGCTCAGGCATCAATGTGCATTGCTGCTACCGATGTCATTCATGGTTATCGAATATAAACTTGTTTCAGTGTCTCGAAATGGTGATGCTAATTTTACGGATAGGGTCTATCCGATTAACACAGTTAAACTAATTTCATTGTCTTGAAGGTACGATGCCAATTTCAGTGAGATCAATTAACATTCAGATACAAATAGAAATTAATAGCACTTTAATTTACCTGAAATATAATCTAATTGTGCATTATTTAATTTACAATTTCTCGGGACAGAAAATAATCTCAATCGTATCATCATAGTACCGATACCGTTCGTTCACTGTTACAACTTCTTTCTTATATAAAATATTCGTATACGATGATATTAATTAATTATTAGTAATTAACGCTTTTTTTGCTGCAGGGGGTTAAAACAGGGCCTTTTGCCGAAAAATCCTGGTTTTCGGGTTTAAATCTCAAATGGGTCATCACGAAAAAATCTGAAATCTGGTCTCCAGGGAGCCTTGTATTGTATATGCCAAAATCACAGTACAAATTGCAATTTTTAGTTTCGAGAAGTTTAGTCAAGAAAAGTTAGTTCATGAAAGTTAAAATTGTGCCTTTCAAGAAGCATACTTATATGCAGCTACATATGCACATATAATCCGCTTGCACTGATCAAAACACTTAGAAATAAAAGTTGTAATTTTGGTTGTGAGCCTACCACAAACAAGACTTCCTTGACACCAAAATTCAGATCTTTTCATGAGGACCCACTTGAGGGTTGTACGACGAAACAGCGACGTAAAAAGTATGACTACAAATACCGCGACGGATAAAACACCGACGCACAAAAACAACGACGAGTGTAAAGAGCGATGTACAAAACCGTGACGCGTAGAAACAGCGACAGACAAAATCAGGGACGCGCAAGAACCGCGACCCACAAGAACCGCGACAGTCAAGAACAGCGGCTGAAAACAGCCGACGCAAAAAATAGCGACAAAAGAAAACCTCGACGGACAAAACAGTGACCCGAAAACTGCGACAGGTGAAAACCTTGAAAGGCAAAGTCAGATATAAAAAAGCGACGCATAAATACCGCGACGCTAAAAAAAAACAGGGATAGACAAAAAGCGCGACGCAGAAAACAGCGACCCACAAACCGCGACAGGCAAAAACAACGACATGTAAACCACGATGACAGAACAGTGACGCACAAAACAACGGTCAAAAAGTCATGACGCACAAAATCTACGACAAACAAAACTGTGGCAAACAAACGTAAAGCTGCCTACCCGAAAGGAACTTAATGTTGTATGTCTTTTCAACGAATTGAACACAAATGAATATTTCCTAGGCTCAATCAGGCACTTCGACGCAGAAAGGATTTGTTTGAAATTAACATTTTAGATGAAATTGAGCGTGAAGCTCCTACCTCCCATATTAACTGCATTATATTTTTGCGACAAATTGAGCTTAAACTAATTTTTTGTGACATAATCCAGTACAAGTGAAGCGCAAACGATTGACATGAATTCAGTTTCGAAATTTATATTTTCGACCAATTTATGGTGAAACTAACGTCAGAATTGAGTGTCGCATAATTTTGCGACGATTTGAGCACAAGCAGAAATGTTTATTGCAATGTTCAGAAGAGACGATGTACGAACAACTGTTCCAGGCGTTTAACTACGGCGATACTCTGGTACAAAAACCACGAACAAGTGTTTTAATCGCTGGCAATGAAGAAAAAATTCTAACCTTCCCACTTACCCCTTCGCTCGCTGACTCTAGCTCGGCATTATACGTGTGAACAGTGAATCATCTATAATTCTCAAGCGCGTTAAAATATGGACCTTCTTGGGATAGCAAATAATCCCGAGCGCTTCGCCATATGTTATATGGAGAGACGTACGTTTATCCAGCTCCGGTACTGTTCGTTTACTGTTCTTATTAATTTCGCCGATTCAGTTCTACCGGTCCGTGACGTTTCACAGTGTGTGTTTGTAAATATCGATTTAAATAATTAATATCCTCTGGATTAGGCGGCAGAGCGTGTAAGTCCCAGGCAGGGCAACTTTTTTTTAAATATTGATATATGGTGATATTAGTTATAAATAATCAATTACGAATAATTATACATATGTTCAACAATTTAATGTAATTGCCCTGAGTTCCATCACTCTTTTCTTTACTTTTCAGTAATCCCGAGATAGCGTCAGCGAGTGAAGGCAGGTTAGTGATCAGGTTAGAGTTTTGGAACTGAAAGACTTGTCCTTCTCTTTCACAAGAGCCCCCTTCTCACAGTAGTTTATGTAGGAAACAAGATATATCCACGGATTCATAACGAAAAGCACATTATCGGAGGAAGAAATTGGAACTGTGAAAGATATACTGGAATGCGTTAGCAAAGTCTTCAGTTCATGACTCCGGGATTATTTACTCTCATGAGATGTTCGTATTTAATTTAGTTACGTGTGATTTCTGAAGAAAAGTCTGAACATTGTTGTGTGATATTGTGTAAGATTAGAGTATTGTCCTTTCCATTCTTTTCATTTTATCACGTTCTCTCTCTCACTAGCATTTATTTGGTGTTGTCTTAATGGTCAACTTAGGACATCACTATATATAAGTGATTGTTCATACACTATGTGATCAAAAGTATCCGGACATCCACATGAAAATGAAGTATAAGTTTGGGACGCCCTCCATCGGGAACACTGGCAACCAATACGGTGTTGACCCACCCTTAGTCTTGATGATAGCCTGCACTCTAGCTAACATACTTGGCAGTCCATTCCTCGCGGAGCACTGAAATCAGAAAAGGTATCGATGTGGGTCCATAACGAAGTCGGTGTTCCAAAACATCCCAGATCGGATTCAATTCAGTACTCATCGCAGGCCAATCAAGTAGTGAGACGTTGTTGTCGTCAATTTACTTCCCCACAATCCCTGCAGTATGGACGGGTGCTCGATCGTGTTGAAAGACACAAAGCTCATTCCTGAACTGGTTTTCAATGGAAAGCAGAAGGAAAATGCTTAAAATGTCAACATTACTTTGTACCGTTACATTGTCACGTAAAGCAACAAGGAGGCCAAGTCCCCTCCAGGACAAACATGACCGCACTGCAACCCCCACTGTAATTTTACAGCCAGCACTAAATAGGAGTGTTCGGAAGTACGAAATCAATTCCGGAATTACTTGGATTCCTGAATTTTGCGGAATTCAGACATTCCTGAATACCGAAGGCCGTGGTAGCTCAAGGGTAAAGCGCTCACCTCTGGTGCTTGGTGTCATCGGTTCAATCCCTGCTCCTGCTATGTGGTTTTTACTGTAGACAAATACCGTGTGCGTGGGTTTTCTCGGGGTTCTCCCGTTTCCTTCCACTTTCTTTGTTCCACCAATCATCTCATCATCATCCAACCGGCCTGAGCCAAAGTTGTCTAAAGCCTTTAGGCTGAAGGCCTTAAAAATTAAATTCAAAATCGGAAATTCCGAAATCGAGTAAATTGTCATCGCGATTCCAGAGCCCTGATTTCTATCCCGCCATATTCCGGAATTCTTATGGGTAGCTGTTCGTTCATGTAAACAAAGTTTCCGCACCTCGCGCCGAACAGTCATGTTACTTGGAGTAGATCGTGCCCGTTATATTTGACCGAGTATTTAATTAAAACGGATTCATGATAGAAACAACGTTAATACCTCAGCTACATCATTGTTGGAAATGACGTCTCTCCAGTTCATTTGTTGACATGCTCTTTCTCAACAGGATAATCGGCCTGGGCCTTCGATACCTAAAGGTCATAACCAAATAAAATTCAATAAATTCAACAGAAAAATGTAGGACTCGGGTTACTACTCCAAACAACGTATACACACTTATGTACTCGTGAATGTCTCATTTAAATTGAATATCCTTTATTTCAAATCCTTATGTATCTTATATGAGTCATCTTGACTAAGGGCCATAGCAGCAGTTCTTTACTTCTTTAGTTCTGCACCAAGAGACACACTACTAATCCTGCTTGTTAATGAAAAGAAATAAATGGAAGGTACAAAAATTTTGGAACAGTGGTTGCAGTATTACATCTTCAAGCAACGATCCTACTGTTACATCGAGCTAACCTATCTCAGAATCGTCCAGAATGATTATTAAGATCTTCAGCGGGGCATCTTGAAGGAACCATGAGAGTGGCATCAGCAAATTCTATCACTAGTTGTACAATCTGGAACAAATCCAGATTAAGAAGAAAGACTATACCACAGTTAAATGTAAGCTGAAGCTAGAAATCTCCATTGCTAGTTCATTACATTATATGCAGCGCAGTTTCCCATTACCACGCTAGGAGGTAATTAACAGAAGTAGTAGGGACCATTACAAACTAAAGGAGTTCATGTAAATCTAAAAAAGCCAATTTAACATTCATTTTAGACAAAACAACAATCACAACAATAATGAACATTCAATGCTTACCTTGTGAAGCATATCTCTTGGATAGACACTGTGCTTCATATTGTTCTGCTGCTGATTTGTAGTTCCACTGATGCCACTGATAAGGATTAATATGCTGTTGATCCTGTTGTTGAGCTGATGACATCATCATACATGGCTGATGATAATATGGCACTCCGGGCGGCGGCGCGGGTAGTGCGTCAGAACCTGGCATGGTCCATGAGGCCAGATTGCTGATCAGCTCGAAAAATTCTTCCGCCACAATCAATCTGTGACAAACTTTGTTTGTCGTACTGACTAAGGAAACAAGTAAACTGACTGCTTCCTTTTTTTCTTTAGATTTCCTTCTTTTAGAGACCGACCTTAATACTTGTTAAAGAAATCGAAAGGAAAAAGCTTGGACTTCTTTCCTAATCCGTGCTGGTTGTCTTTTCAGTTGATGAACGAAACCCACACACGCACTGATCGCCAACGAAACTTTGGTTCACCTACTGAACCACTTCCGTCACTGAGGAATAGTTCATTAAGTTATTATAGTTCACTAAATGATTTCCTGTCTCTGGATTCATTTTCGGTAGCGTGTTGGCTTTTAAGCCGTTTGATTTCCAGAAACTTGTATGTGTATATATTTATACCCTTGTAACTGATCGTGAAGTATTGAACGTCGCCAAGAAGCGTCGAATCTGCGGTTTAAAGAGAAAAAAAAAAGAAAACAAACGACAAGAAAGACAAAACTACAATAATATACCAAAGATTTCATTTTTTTTTTCAGTTGTGCAATTTGATATGAAACAGGAAGAACTATGGAGAAATACACATGAAAACAATCTTATCCATTTCATCTGCCGTTTTGATTCAAATGCTACAGTTTCCAATTCGCTTATAATTAGGTCTTCCGTCATAAGGCGCGTGTGCGTCAAGGTAAACAAAATCTCAACAGCCAATTATACGTTTGCGTTTAGTCACATGATACAAGCAGTAGAAGAAAAGGGCCTTCGTGAACATGACTCCACCACTACAAGGTATAAATGATTTGAATATCTCGTTACAAAATACTTTGTACCTGGTTGTACAGTTGAAAGTTTCGTTGGTACCGATACAGATACTTAAAAATTAGGTACAAATTTAGGGGAAAGTGTGAAACTTCCATCACACTCTAACAGGGGTACAAATTTATTCAACTAACTGTTGGAAACTTTCTCGTTTCTAGACGATTGTACCGTTAAAATTTTATTTTGTACCAATATAGACACTGACAAAATACTAATTCAAATTTGAGGAACCAACTTCATACACCTTAAGAAAAACCCGATAGAGATGATTTCTATTGTGCATTGGAAAGTCTTAAGATTATACCGGAATATTTCGTTTGCACCGATATAGGTACCAAGAACTTACTGATTCAAACGTGCGGTGAGCGTCAACCTAACTCCCACTAGACTGTAGAAATGATTTAATTAACCAGCTGATTTGGAACCTTCTCATTCCACCGCATTATACTGATAGAATTGCATTATACTGATAGAATTGCACCTTGCTTCTATTTTCAAGGTGAAACTTGATAGTCAAAATCACAAATGTAGGGAGGGAAAGTTTGCAACTTTGCATACTTTTACGAAACAAGTTTGAAGGAGTCTCTGCCCCATCAAAACAATTTTAAGAAAAAAAAAGCATTCGAGAAATTTGAGGAATTTTATTTCAAACCATTCATGTTTTTCTGTCACTTTCAGCCGCCGTCTTAAATATATTTCAGGGGAGATTTCGCTCCCCTAAAGCCGCTTCCCGCAGAAAGGAAAACAAGATATATTCACTTATTTTGGGTCTAATATACTTGTACAAAGTTACGTTACAATCTTGTTTGCAATCGTTACAATCTTGGTTATGCTCTGGATTCAGGCAAAATGGTACTTTTTGCGTTTATTTCAGGTGTAGTTTCTATCTTGCTAGTTTCGTCAAAATCGGTCTGCAACACTTTGCGTATGTTCTTTGTTAGATACTTTGAAAGTTTCTCATGAATAAAGATAATTATTTAGTTGTAAACAGTAACGTGAGGAACGAACATTAGTTTTTCTACCGTTAATACAAGAAAAATGTGAACTTAGAAACTAATACATTTTTAAAAATTATTCATTAAGTCAGAAATGATTTTAAGAACTACATATTCTCTTTCGGCAAACATTTTAGATATTGATCAAGCAATTTGCCTTCTTTCTCGTTTTTCGAAAATATAATTTGGAGTGAAAAGAAAGCGTAATATCTTGTATGCCTATAAGGTGTGTCTAAAAACATAAGTGCTGTTGTGTTTTGCCATGAGCATATACATATAAGTTGATATAAGATGAACAGTGTAAGGTGTTTTAAGAGCTCCAGTAATGCTATAAATTAATTGAAGAAGGTATGCACTCCATTTCAAGCTAGAAGTCAGTTTAACGTTATTTGGTAAGTGAACTGTTCAAGCCAGACACAAATTTCTATATTCAAAATCAGATTATGGAATCGGAATTTCATCTGAAATGTAAGTTTGTAGTCTGCAAGTAAGAAGACGAAATAATCAAATGAAATATACGTTAAACTGAGTTTTCAGAAAGGTAATTATATTGCAAATATGTCAACGAGATTCTTAGCTGTGAAATCTTACGAATGAGTTATTTGTGGTATTGGCTTAAATGATCAACAATATAAACAAACGTTACAGAGTTGGTTACACTATAAAAAGTTGATGTTCAAGCATAATCCATAGGAGCATGTTTGAGATATTGTTTATTATTGTCTTGTAAATGATGGATTGGTATCAAGTAAATACTATTTTAGTGTTTAAGGTCTTGGTCTGGTTATTGGCCTGAGAATGCGCTATAGTATAAAAGTACCCAGCCAAAAGGAATTACAGCTACCTAATCATAATAGTGGTGTTTTGCATTAGTTCAAAGAAAGAGGTATATTATATTCTTCTATTAATTTTTCACAAACAGTAATTTTTTATGTGATTTGATCATTAGCAATTGGACTGCTGGACGTTTCTCATACTTGGAGCGTTGTTCATAAAGGTAACAGTTGAACCAACAAACAGATCTAGATGGTTTCATCCACATTATCGATGAACGTCGTTTTGAATTTGAATTTAATTTTTAAGGCCTTTAGCCAACTTTGGCTTAGGCCGGATTGATTATGATGGCACGAATTGATGAAATGAAGAAAGTGGGAAGAAACGGGAATACCCCGAGAAAACCCACGCACATAGTGTTTGTCCACGACAAAGTCCACATGGCATGAGCAGAGATCGAACCGACGACCCCTAGCACCAGATGAGCGCTATACCATATAGCCTCACACATACAGTTAGCACTCTCCTCCGTCTCTTCCCAACTTACCCGGTTCACAATGGGAATACCCAAAACTCTGACGTAATGTATAAATTACTTTAAAAAAAATATATAGTATTGACGTCACTGCAATGTGTTTCTGTATTGCTCACCAAATGACTTGTGTTCCAATAATAAGAACTGCAGAACTTATTACAGTTGTTAAATAAATATAAAAACGTTTTTCAAATGAGAACTGATTTTTAGTGTTTGCCTCTTGTAACAAAAAACTTTCTAGAAGTAAGCACAGACTTCGAGGAATAGAACTATACAGTTTTAAGGGCGTATTTTGAACATTAAGAGGATTGTTTAGTAAGCAGACAGAAGACATTTGTCTCGGAAAAAGATTGCATCAGTCTTATAGATTAGTTACTTGGAAACAGCATGGAACACATTCTGACCTCTCTTTCATATTTATCTGAACTCCACCATTTCTGTTTTGTTTTGTATCAACAGAAGACTAGAACATTTTATACTTGTTGGAGTTAAAATAAAAGTCGCAACTAACTGAACTATGTGTACAATAATACAAGACCCCCCCTCGAAAAAAAAGAAAAAAAGTAAAAGCAGGAAAATAAATGTTCTTTAGTCGTTGATCGATCAGTTGAATATTACATCACAAACATCATACTTAAACATCACAAACATCGTACGTAAGGTACCGTACGAACTTTTTGTGCTTTTATTTACATCAATTTGGCGGATAATCTGTAACAGCTTGTTACTTTCGATTTTACGTGGGACTTATGTTTATACATTTTAAACTATTAATTAAACTATTAACACAGGTAGCCTATATGAGGACGTCTTGACTATTATTAATGTTGATTTACGATGTTTATTCGGAATGTTTCGAAACTTTGAATAGCGTAAGACCAGACTATAGACATTACGGTCTAGTGTATTTCATGTGCGATGTGTGAAAGATCTTTTTGCTTAAAGTGCCTCTGCGCATAATTTAAATCATGAGTTAAAGCAAAACCCTTACCTGTAGAGTTAAAAGCGTCATTTTTTTACAACAATCATTGCATTAGCACATGAGAAGCACTCACAAAAACATTTGAAATCCATATCTCCTCATAGTTTTTCACACTTTATTTAATAGGGCGGAGCGAAAAAAGTGAAAGGTGTAAGACTGGTTTCTAATAGGAAAAATATATTGAATGTAGTCTTCCTGAATAGGCCTGCAACAGTTTTATTTTTTTGGAAATTTTGTGTTATTCTTACGTGTATAAATTTGTATGGGTGTTGTTACTTTCTCAACTTGAAACTACGCTTTTAGTTCACATTTAAAACTGGTAAACATTTATAATTAGTTCTGCAACTGTCCACTTTGCAAGAAAATTCGTGTACGTACTCTATCTTAGCGAGTGCCAGTGGTGCCAGTTGGAGAGTTAATCGTAAATGTTTACAAGTTTTAAAGTTAAACCGAAAGCGTAGTTTCACCTTGAGAAAGTAACAAACACAAATTTATACAAATTTATAAACGTAACAATAACACAAAATTTCCGATAATGAAAATGTCGATGCTTTTGTGGAACATGAAGAATTTATTTTTTTCAGAAAAAAAAAGTTTTTGCAGGCTTATTCAGGAAGAATAAATTCAACTTATTTTCACTATTAGAAACAAGTGTTGGGTGTCGGGTCACACAGTGAACGATAATATAAATTGAGGCCTAGTATTGATGACATGTATGATATACCTAACTGAAGAGGGAACTTCCTCTCGGAGAACCCAATGAAATTATATTTAGAAGAATGTATATTATTTTTCAAATATATTGACATAACTGAAGAAGAAAAACCTATCTATTTCATGATATGAAGCAATGACAGATACAGCTGAGGTATGTATCAGGTACTTAAACAGAGTCTTTATTCTTTCAGAGATTTTTGTATCTGTTTTATTAATCAATATCGGAATACAGATGAGATTAAGGATAAGGAGAGGAAACTAAGGAAATACCGGATACATTAGAAGACTTCAGGAAGCTATGAACAACAAGCGTTACGTATTGAAACTATATTTAAAAATATTGGTCCAGAAATGTCAGAACCAGAATTGGTAAGAGAATTTATAGAGAATAGTCCGTACCGGATGCAAATGGAATTGGCTGTAATTCATTATAATGGTTTGTCGAATTTATTTACTGAAAAAAAGTTTATATTCTATGTAAAATGGAAGAGAATGATAACACCAAAGAAATTCTGAAAGAAAATATCAATATTCTAACAATCAAGAAAGTAAAAGAAATCGTCTAATTAATGGAATTAACATAAATAATCATGCGTGTACAAACCAGCGTAATGTGTATCAAGATTAATCCTGATAAAAGATTTATAAAAATAAAAATAATATAAATACGTGAAGAGAAGAGAGAAATCATGTCAGAGATTCATACAATCGAAATAAAAAACATTCAAGCCAATAACAAATTGTGTAAGCATTGATAGTGGAATTCGAGAAAATAGAACCAGGAACATCACACGAGGAAGCTAATAACACTGAACATTTTAATGAAATTACCTTAAACTAAGATATCGAGTGAAAGAATTGGCCAGTCCTAGAGTTGTCAAAATGGGAATCATGTAACATTATTTAAAAATATAGTAGTCCTTATTGTAACCCAACGTACGTTGTAGACACACGGAACGGGCAAGTCAGGCCAGTTTTGGATTTAAGCATGATGAATAAATATGTAGTTGTTCTAGTGAATCAACTAGATAATATTAAGTTTATTTAAACAATATCTAGCGTCACGTGCCCTACTCGTATCTTCTAAACAATAATCATACCTTGCTTTAAAAATATTAAGTTTATTGAAAAGTTCTTCAGAAGCAAAGTAGTTTTCAAAATTTTTGTATATATTTGGCATATTTTCAAGTATTAATGCCCTCTAAAAGAGACTATACCCCACTTAGAACTTTCAATATCAGTTCAGGAAATTATAGTATCATAGTAAGTATCGTATCCGTTTTTATTTCTATGAAGAACTGTGTTTCGGTTTGATACAAGTCAATGGTTGATATTTTATGTCAATGATTTGTGTTGTTTCTTGGTAACATTTGAGGAACATTTAGACAAAACAGAAATTATACTGAAGAACTTGAATGATAAAAGAGTTATTATAAAATTAAAGAAATGTAATTTTGCATTAAAATAATATTTTTAAGATAAAGTTTGAAGAACTACTAATTTAATTTCACCAGACAGACGCGATGCTATTTTAAACTATTCTACATATCATAACAAAAATCATTGCAAAGATTGATTAGACTTTCTAATTGAAGACAAAAATTTACTCATGGTTATGATGAAATAATGCCTACGTTTTATGGCCTATCAAGAAACGATTTTAAATTGAATTGGAGAAAAGTAAAAAAATTAAAATTTTAATAGAGTGACAATTATTCTTACTAACATGCCTGCCCTTGCTCAACCTAATTGAAGAGCTGAATTGAAAAACATTCCAAGTTCACCGGAGTATATTTTTCAGGAGGAACGAAAAACAGTCCAAGGTCTTCATATCTTATTCAGCGGAAATTATTTTCTATTAAGAAGGGATTTCTGTGGTGGGACTAGGATGTAATATTTATGTAAGTGAATAGCCCTTGCAACATAGATACCGACGAACAGAAAAATGCAAATATGAAAAAGGTGGACTTGGGATGTTTTTCAATACAGGTCTTTAATTTTGACAAGGAATTATATAAACATAGTAAATGATGTCTCTTACATTGGAATAGCTGGATATATAGGTCAAGAAAAGTACGAAGAAAAGCAAATTATACATACGGGAGTAGATGTTTGAATAAATACGAAGAAAGATATACTATAATCGACTTACAATGTTTAGTAGTTAAAGTACATCAGTGGAAAATTTCGTTTCATTTTCAAAAGAACGATCTTATAAATTTTACAGAGATCATCATTGCTTAAAGTATTTTAATAATAGAAGAACTAGGAATAATGGAATAAATCGATTACAAAAATGTAATTTTAAAATTTTCTATATCAAAAGAAGTATATATACGATAGGGGATATACTCAATATATATCAAATCTGATATAACGAAAAATATGATTGCATCATCTGTATTAAAAATAAACCCAATGTTACTTTAATTACATCAAATTTTAGCTCATTAACCACTGGCATTACTTTTCATTGATATTGTAGGAAAACTATCGACATATCGAAATTTTAAATTAATACTTATCAAAGTCCTGAATATTGTTTCTAAATTCATTATGATTTATACGTTATGCAAGGCAACTACAAATGAAATTTTGAATAGATCACATAAATATGTTTAACGTTATGCATTTATTCAGAACATTTTGAGAGTTAATGGCTCGCAACTCACATCGAAAGGATGGAAAGACTACAGGCAATATTAAACATATTTTAACTACACGGTATCATCCACAAGGGAATCCAATGGAAAGCTATAATAGGGAAATAGAACGAGTATTAAGGTTATATTGTAATATTGTTCATACAACCATCAGTAATTACAGAAATAAATTATATATTTTCTGAAAAATTCAGTTAGTGAATGTCTTAAAAGAACTCCTCAGGAAGTATTCTTAACTCTACTATGTATTGATATTATGAGTAACGTAGATAAAAATTTGGATATTAAGGACACAAAGAAGAAAAAAACAAGATGTTAATAATTATGATAAAATGCAAATAAAACTTACGAAAGGAGAAAAACAAATACAAAAGCGCATGATAGTATACAAGAAGATTCAAAAACTAAATAGCTCCATTCTCCATAAAACAGTAAATTCTTTTAACTTATGTGAAGGATCTTAATTTGCATTATATATAAAACTATAGCTATCGTACTCATATCAGTTCAAGAGACAAACTAAATAAATGTACAATTTGAAAGTATACCACTAATAAATAAAGAAAATGTATTTTATTGGCGGTAACAGCATTATCAAGTATACAATTGTTTTAAGTAAACAAAATCAACTAATCAAAACGAAAGGAATAAGAATATTGAAATTAAAATTTTATATGCAGTGTTTTGTAGTGTTATTATTTTTTTAAAAATTTCATGTCGATTAATCTTTGTCTATTTTTAAAATTTAATGCGAAAATAGGGGACAGCATAACAGTCCATGATTATTCATGCTTTATTCAAATTTTCTATTTTTCATTTTCCATTCAAACTGTCATGTGTTGCATTTTTTATTTTTGTGTTATTTAATTAAGTTTAGAAAAGAGAAGATAAAGAGTTAATTAAAACTTAATAGTTTTGAATTCATCAAACTTAGTACTAAGCTTGAGAAAATAAAATAAATTGCGTGTAAGCTTAAAATGGATTTAAAATTATAGTAAAATTCGACAATAGATAGCAGCAAAATTTGTAATCTAATTCCAGTCTATTTTTTTCTAAATTAGCATTATTAAGCATTTCGTATTTATTGTACATATCTAGCTGTAAATGTAAAAATATTTTAAGTCTTTATATTTTAAGGCTGCAAATATGTTGACAGCCCAAATGTACAACTTATGAAGTATTTTTGCAAAGCCCAAGCAGATACTGTCTTGGTGAGACAGACAATGAGGCCTGAGTAATGTAAATTTTAATCCATCTTTCATATACTTATAAAATATAATTTTTTCAACCTCTTGTATAAATAAAGATTTGTTTAAAACAAGTAAAAGTACTGGTTAATATGTTTAAGGCCTTAGTTAGTTCTTCTGTACGGTTCTAACTCACCGGCCTCACTGTAGCTTCACTAGCAAAAGGTCCAGTCTAATAAAGTAGCGCTTTGAGGTCAACCAACAGGACATTGTCGTATTAGATTTTTCGCGGAAACAATCGTATTAGATTTTTAGAAGGATATACGTTTTCAAATTGTTTTGAAAACGAAAAATTGTTTCGAATAATAGTGAGCATGGAGGAAGAAATTGAATCGTTGATCCAAGCATTGACGGCACTGCAAAAAAAAAAAAAAAAAAAAAGTGCAATATGGCAAGTTTTTAAAATATACATATGAAGACTTGAAGTAAATAAGGTATTAAGTGCCATTTTTTCAAATAACGAAAGAAAACGGATTTAAAATGTTATTTCCATGTAAAAGGACATGTCTCATTATTTATAAACACTCAATAGAAGATCTAAGCAATATGTTTGGACTTTGATTCTTATATATGCTATAGGTCTAACAACTTATCGAGGGTTGGCTGTTGATGCCTCGTATCTACGATTTTTGTCACCGGAAATAGTTGTTGTCTTTTTATTGAAGGGAGAGAGATTGGCGGACTTTCCAGTTGAAACTTCGTAACAAATAAACGTAGAGGTAAATTGGACCCCTCATTTTTCACTAAGTTTTAACTGGAAGGTTCGCCAATTTTTCTCCCATCAGTAAAATGACAACAACTTTAGGTCACAATACTTGTGGATGCAAGGTGTCAACGGGTAGCCCTTCATATATTGTTATTCCTGTAAAAACGCAATTTTCGCAAAAATGGCATTTAGTGCCTTATTTACTTCAAATCCTGGTGTCCTGAGCCGGGTAAAACCGGGACAGGACCGGCAAACTGGGACTATGTGATTTTGTTATAATTTGTTTAATGATTTTATAATATTTTATTGTTTTGGTTTGGGTTAATTATTACTACTCTGTTGTTATTAATTTTTTAGAGAAGAAATTATGATCCCCAAAAGGCTTCAGTCACTAACTGGGAGGAGACCTCTCTTTGTAAGGCTTAAGGTAACCAGCCAGGGTAGAGGTCTAGTGTCCCATCTATATATTCACATCGTAGGACCTGTTAGTAACCAAGCAACTGCTTGGAGAACGAACATAGATGGGTTGCTCACCAATCCGCATTAGCGGACAGCGTGGTGAGTCCAATGCCTGCACCCCTCCTTTTTTATCACATGATGGTACAAGTAAGGAAACAGCTTCGGAGGTCCTCATTGCCCGGAGGACGGACTACAGCTGGCAACGACATCGATCAGTCCTGCAGGAAGTCAGAGGGTCAAAATGCCCGTGTTTGGACTGTAGGACACCAACACTGCAACTCGAACGGACATATACGTGGCGACTCTGAACTGTCAGTCACTTGCAGGAAAGGACAAATTAGAAGAATTAGAGAATGAATTCAAGATGATTAAGTGGGACATCGTATAGGAGTATCAGAAGTATGGAGGATGATTGAAGAGCAATTGAAACTACCTTCAGGGCACACGTTCTACTTCAAAGGAACAGAAAATGGAAAACCGTCAGGAACCACAGAAAGACCTGAAGACACGGATCACAGAAATTGAAGGAATTTCAGATAAAATTGCACGAGTAATAATAAAGATAAACAAGAGATACAGTATAGAAGTTATACAAGTATATGCTCCAACAACCTCACATCCGCAGGAGGAAGTCGAAGACCTATAAGAGGAGATACAGAAGATTTTGGATAGTAGCAAATCGCATCACAAAGTTGTAATGGGAGACTTCAATGCGAAAGTCGGAACTAAGCAGAGCAGTGACACAAAAGTGGGAAACTTTGGATTTGGCAAAAGAAACAAGAGAGGAGAGAAGTTAGTGGAATTGTCAGTAGCCAACAGACTGTTCATTTCCAATACATTTTTTCAAGGAACCGCCCAAGAGGAAATGGACATGGAAAGGCCTAAATGGGACCAAAAATGAAATATACTACGTTTTATCGAATAACAGGGAAATTCTGCAAGATGTGTCTGTTCTGAACAGTTTCAAAATCTCAAGTCATCATAGGATGGTAAGGTGTAAGCTGGAACCAAATACAAGACTTGAAAGAAAGAAGCTTATCAGAGGGAAACCGCCAGTTTTAGATCTGAAAAATCTAGGAAAACAAAGACAGATATTCGAGATAGAACTAAGCAACAGATTCAGCGCCTTGGAAGAGTTAAAGGATGAAGAAGACATCAATAGCAGAAATAAAGTACTGACTGAGATGGCAAGAGAGACGGAAAAGAAAATAGCAGGCATCAAAAGAAAATAGAGAGCAAAATCTCAGAAGAAATTAAACTCTTGGTGAAGAAAAGAAGGTATATGAAAGAAGAGGAAAATTACATGAAATGGATTGAGTACATAGAACTAAATAAAATCGTAAGGAAGAAAATAGGAGAGGATGTACGAAGATAAAACGGTCATTTTGTTAGAAATGCAATCTAGGAAAACAAGAACCTGAAGAAAACCAAACAGCAGCTCAAGATAGGGAAGAAGCAAATGATTGCAGTTAAGGGACCAGACGGAACCATAACATGAAATAAGGAAGAAATTATAAAAAATATAAAAAATTCTACATAGAATTGTACTACTCCGAAGAATAGCTAGGAAATGAAGACTTAGAAGAAAATGGTGTAGAAGTTCCAGACGTAATGAAATAAGAAGTGGATAAAGTACTTCGAGGGATGAGGAACGGAAAATCGCCAGGAGAAGATGGTCTCACAGCTGAGATTATTAAATGGGGAGGTGAAAGAGGAACTTGCTAAATTATTCTTGATGGGCCTGAGAAGGAGAGAGATACCGTCAAGTTAGAATAATGCTGTTATCATTTTGTTGTACAAGAAAGGGGTCAAGGGAACGAAGAACGCGTTGAAAACTATTGACTAATTAGTTTACTGTCAGTTCTATACAAAATGTTCACCAAGGTTATTTTAAATCGTATTGAGCGAGATTTAGATTTTAACCAGGGAAAGGAAGAGCCGGATTTCGTCGTGGATTTAGCACAATGGACCACACACAAGCAATGAATGAAGTTATGGAAAGGAGTAATGAGTATGAACTTCCACTATGTCTAGGATTTATAGATTTTGAAGAAAAAAAATTCAATTCGGTCTCCTTGGCAGCAGTACTTAAATCACATGAACATTAAGGCATCGAAAATGCGTACATCAAGTTACTGCGAAATATTTACTCAACTGTCGCATCTGTCATTAAACTACATCAAGAAAGTAAAAAAAATTAAAGTTGGAAAAGGAGTAAGGCAAGGAGATTCAATTCCTCCAAAATTATTTTCAACTGTCCTGGAAAGTGTGTTCCAAAATTTAAACTAGGATAAATTTGGAATAAAAATTAACGGCGAATATCTTCATCACCTACGGTTCGCTGATGATATAGTCCTGTTTGCTTCAAATGCGGAAGAACTACAAACCAGAATGGAAGAACTGAATAATGAGAGTTCGAAACTAGGACTTAAAATGAATTTAAGTAAAACAAAGGTCATATACAATCAACATGCTGCAAAAAGGGAAATAAAGATTAGCGGAGAGACAATAGGCATAGTTGATGAGTATGTTTACCTGGGCCAGCTCAAAACATCGAATGCCAAGTTGACCGATGAAGTAAATAGAAGATGTAAGATGGCGTGGAGTTCGTTTGGAAGACTACACTTTATTTTCAGAAGCAAACTACTAATGTGTCTGAAGCGTAAAGTTTATAATCAATGTGTCTTACCTGTAATGATGTAAGGCTGTGAAACTTGGACATTGAATGCGCAAACGACTCAAAGATTAAGAGTCCCATAAAGAACAATGGAAAGATACATGCTAGGAGTAACTAAGAGGGACAGGAAGAGAAATGAATGGATTCGCGCACAAACAAAGGTAGAGGATGTAATCAAGAGTGCGAAGAAGATGAAGTGGAGATGGGCCGGTCACATAGCTAGACGAACAGATGAAAGATGGACGACAAATGTACTACATTGGAATCCTAGAGATAAGAAAGGACCGAGACGACGTCCAAAGCTAATTGGGTAGATTAAATCAAGCGTTTTTCAGGTGCTACATGGATGAGGATAGCAGCAGACCGAGATATGTGGAAAGAGTAGAAAATGGCTGAATATGATGATGATGACACTTTTTCGTACTGATATACATTTTAAATTCATGAACATTCGCTGAAAAAATATTTTCTCTCCTTCTCCTAGGCTTCATAGTATTTTTAAAGAAGATGACTGACATTTTCACATTTTACAAACATTTACAACGCGTATAAAAGTTATGCAAATTGACGTGAACATTCGTGATCTACATAACTCAATGATCATATTCTGGTGATATGAATAACGTTTAGTGATCAGTGAATTACTTTGTCAATGTTACCATAGTTTTGGAGCTGACGTTGGCCTATAAGTGACCAGGTTACAGTGGCTAAAGAAGAATGGTTTATTTCGTTAACCACACAACGAAACGTGGCTTCCATTATTGGTCAACATGACCGGAAGGTATGAACCTAGTGCAACTGTTTTATCTTGTGTTCTTACATACATTTAATTACTTGCTACTACCAAAAGAAAAACAAATATGATTTATATTTTAAAATGTTTTGTATGTAGTTGAGTTACTGCGTACATGGTACATATAAGGCAGTCTTTGGCGATTGATTTAAAATAAAAAAAATTGACACGATGATTTGTTCTGTGATACGTCATCTTTCCAAATATTCGAAAATAAATAATCATGAAGAGTTAAAACAACGGTACCCTGCTCGTACATAGGTAATTATGAAGATACGCACTTAAGAAGATTTGAGATACGCACTTAAGAAGATTACATCATTCAAGAAAATACAAGGGTGTTATTAAAATACGGTGAATCCTTTTATGTAATTTCTTGTGAATATCACCTAAAAAATACATCCTTGCACATACGAAAATGCTTGCTTCTTAATGGTATCTATTAACCTTTCTTGTAACATAGTTCCCGTGTGGAATTTCTTACTCTCGTCCTAAAGGATATTATGTACATAAAACTGCATGCATATAACGTTAACAGAAAGAAACCCCACCCCGAAAGAAACGCATCTGAAAAAATTCCTAATATATTCTATTATGTATTCATTAATGAGCTATAAGTCAAGCAAGGTGGGTAAAACTACAATATGCTGCTATCGAAGTCACTGTTGATCAATGATGATGTGCACTTTTAAACTGTGTAATGTTTTGCAGTATGTGGTTAGAATTTGACGCATAGACAAAAACTGCACAGAAGACAAATATCACAAAAACAATAACATTATAGAAGCAGCTGCATGAAGTACATTTATAAAGATATTATAAACGATATGCTTTTACATGGGATAATATCCATCACATGGGAAGTTGAGATTCATAATGGTCTATGTTAATAGTTGTAATTTCAGAAATGCCTTGATTTACAACACTATGAATCTCATTCCCTCCTCCCCTCCCTCACGATACACACACACACACATATTCAACATTGCGAATATATGGGGGTCCTGGTATGATAAAAACATCTTCGTATTTTTGAACGGTTAGCTCAGAGAAGGTTATGGTGTAAAACATAAACAGTACCGTACAACTTATCATTCAGAATGCGGTAAGACATCGTGAGTGCAAGGATGTAATATAGTTCGCTTCTGAGATAGGATGCTAATTAATAAGGATACTGAATGAAAAAAAAGTGTCGTGGATGCTATTTGGGTTAGTTAACGTGTATTTAGACAGAAACTTATTACGTTAATTAAACTTTCAATCCCTGCAACTTTCATTTTCGATTCGTTACAGCTATCTTACAGAGAAATATTGACTCAGATAAAACTGAATGAAAACTACATTGCAGTCTGACAGCTGACTAAAATGGAAAATTACGGGTACAAACCAACATAGCAGGTATAAGTGCGCAGACAATGTATTGAAATAGTTCAAATTGATGCAAAGAAACTTATGGCGGCAAGTTCTAAATTCTTATAAGTACCGGAAGTGAAGGTGAAGAAAGTTACAATCCGAGTGTCCAATTTCAAAGAGTGCATATAATACAAAATACTATAAAGAAAATTTATAACCCCCACTAGATTGAAATCTGCTGGGTGGATTGAGATCGCTGATTTCAAACCAGAAGTAATTTCATTTTGACTTTTAGGTATCTCTGGCGATATATTAGGGGAGAAAATGATGAGGGCAGCAGTCAAGGTCATTCTTAAGGTATCATCTCGGCATTAATTTGGTGAAACCCTGAAAAACCTCAGTTAGGATGGTCGCCTGTAGCCTACCTATTGACGATCGAACCCGCAATGTTACTTACTAAACCATGGTTGCTCGGTTCAAGTGAGCTTCTCTTCATCCGCTTTCACTAAGGCACTAGTCTGCGTGACGGGCAGAACTAGAACACAAGAATCTTGCCATTTTTTGGAGGGGACCATTAAAAAGGAGAAGACAAAAATGGGAAAGAACGAATAAATCACATAAAAGAAGTGTTTTTTTTAAAAGCATTAGTGGCATAAATGCATGGTTAGATCTTCCCGATAGTTGTCGATAAGCATGTGTCACCTGCCACACCTTGCACTGTATAGGATACTAATGCATATATATTCTACCTACGAGAAGTATTTTCAAATGAAATATGGACACTATAGGAAAGGCAATTGAGCTTTTAAAAAGTCCTTGCTAAATCCAAAACTGAGATATTAACCGAGTTTATACCATGATTGCAAACCCACTCCGTGCGGACCACTGGATACCGTCACGGATTCGGAACTACACTGGATTCGGAAAGAAACGACATCCAGAATTGAATCTCATACTAAACATCCTGACTGGGGGTTTCAAGATTTCCTCTGTTTAACCAGCCAAATGCAGCGCTGGTACCTAAAATAAGAAAATAGCCGCTACCTTTTCCCCAGAAGAGTGTTTTCCGAAGGAAATTATTGCTCAGACATATGACAGTCGTATGCCAAAGCAAACTGTTCAATATATTGAAAATAAATATCTAGGCCTAAATAGAATATTACTAAATGAATTACAAGTTGTAGGAACATTTTGATTCCATAACTAACCTGGTTTGAAGTTAAAGCATTAACATTAGGTGTCTCTAAATCATCAATGATAGTAATTGGTTCATAATATCACACTATAAATAATGTATCAATTCAAAGAATAAAACTATCGGTATAGTCTAGAATTAAAACTTGAACTGAATCTATTATGTATACAATAAGAAATGATGTGTCAAATTAAAATAGCTATACTCTTAAAATAAAATAAACTCAGAAACAAGGACATGTTTGTTTAAAACGCTTGTTATAGCTAAATATATTTCTTAAGTCCGCAAAGTTTAAAACAGTAGAGCCAGATTAATATAAATGAAAACAAAAGAAAACAAACATATGTATCTCTATATTAAAAACTGTAATTGTTTTTAAACAAAAGTGTGGAAAATATCTTAATTTAGTGAAAAAGCAAATCTCTTACAACACAATATTATTTATTCCTAGCATATACCTACTTGAAATATTAATGTATACATTCTTCAATAAACAATAACATGTTCCTCAAACATCGTCGGGTTTATTGTTTCTGTTTACAGGGAATCATTTTATTGAAGCATGGTTTTAATTTTAGTGATCTCAATTCTTGTTCGTTTCTAAATATCTTTTATTATTTTAATGACATTTTTTCCACGTAGAATTTAGGTTACAGCATTCATTGTCATTTCCACTAACAGGTTGATGTAAATTTGTTCCTTTCGTTTACCGTTTTACTATTTAAATAAATCTTTCAACGCCTGATTTACTTAAATTAAAAATAGTAGAACAAATCGAGCTAGTGTACTCCAATCTCGAATCAATTTCTATCTGCCCGCTCTGATTGAGACGTTGGTATGAATTCACAAAATGGAAAAAGTTAACCAATTAAAAAGAACCTACCAGTTTCATAGTAACCATCGGTCTGAGCCTAAGATGCCAAAAGGTCTTAAAATCAATTAAATTAAATTCATATTAACTAAATTAAAGACAAACGGCTTAATAAATCAGTAATTAAACTCAAATCTCAAATCAGTATCTCTCTACCTTGCTATGGTTTTTGAGGCGCTAGCCTGCTTTACGCACGGAAAGGAAAAAGTAAGATCTAAGTAAGACTACACAATTTTTATGAGCCACTAAAGCCCCTTCACCATTCCTTTTAACTCCACTTCACTCGAAATTGAACACAGGGTTTAAACAAGTGACATAAATAATGCACGATAAGAGGAATCTTGTGTCGAACCTTTTAAGGATTAGGACAAGCAACATTTTCCGTTAGTCTATAATTTGGGAATACACAATTCGGTGTCTGTCCTCCAGTAGATCCTAGAATTTTTGATTCCACTATTGGATTTCTCTTCTCAACAGATCCTAAGATTGTTAAGACCTGACGGGTTTATCCTAAGAAGCTATTAGCAGAGACAGATAATTAAATAGGGCAAAATCGAAAGTAGTATCCAAAAGGCACTAGTAAAAAGGCACTAGTCTCCGCAACTTACCGTCAGCTGGTGTAAGTTTGGTGGTATAATATAAAGGGGTCATTAGAGCGGAGTCCAGCATATGACAATCTGCGAAATAACATCCGTTAACTTAACTCTTCACGTCATGAGTCTTTCTAGAGGGCTCCCCTCAATGATTCTGCCAGCCCCCCAATGTGGGTGTCACCTTCCCAAATTCACGAGCATGCCCCAAACAATATTTTTTTACGGTAAAAATCTATAGAAATACTGCAAAGCCTTAGTTACATCCTCCCAATTTTGCTTTAGAGCCCCTCAAACTAAAAATCCTGGTACAATCACTAACTACCCCAAGAAAAGAAAAGAGAAGATAACGATTTCAACATTAAATTGGGTTTGGCCTTATTTTATACACGGAAAGAATGGAGTTAGCAAAGAATTCTATATGTAGATTGATGCAACGTATGTTATAGAGTATTCATCAGTTTTAAACTCACCAGTGTATCCAACACGTTTTGATTTAGAGTGTTCCATATGTTAATATTTAGGTTAAATAAATGCACGGCTAATTAAAAAATCCTTTTCCATGTCATAAAACTTTTGTTACGCAGTATTGTCAACGTTATTTTCTTCAAGAGGGACATCAGAACACAAAGTGTACGGTATACGTTACTGTTTGGCTACATGTAATATACCTATCTTAAGTTACAAAAAATAAATTGACCGTTCATCGTGTTAAAAGTAATAATTGCAATAAGAAAGTAACATTTTTTATTCTTTCAGCAAAATATACGAACAAATTTGATAACTGCAAAACTGGTACGTAAACACAAATCAACTTACTCTTCGCACCCGCAAGTTAAAGAAACTGAAGCCGGAAAACAAATAAAATTGGATTTGATTTAATTTGACGATGGGTGTACTCGTAAACTTTTATTCATTTTCAGTTTAGTTTGAAAATCAAGTATTTTGCTTTTAACGTCTGTAGTCAATGATGTTTACCAAACACAAAGAATTTTCCTCCCGAATATTGGTAAAAATAGTCCCCTAAGTCTCTACATAAATACATTAATTATTCAGCAGATAAAAAATAAAACATAGCGTACATTTGTCTGTTAAATTATGTATGTCTAAAAGGATTACTTCCACATAGAAGATAACACTTCCTTAAACCACTCTATATATTTCTGGTCCGTGAAAAAAATTAGAAAACCCAGTTTTGAACGAAAATTGAAATCACAGAACAAATGTACAAAGAAAGTGCTTTGAAAAAACTACCAAAGACCAAATTTTCTAAAACAAAACAAAAAAGTTATAAAAAAAATACCAACCATATATATATATATATATATATATATATATATATATATATATTTGAGATGTTCATCTCTATTTGGCAAATATACTAGAATGCATTAAATCAGCAGATACTTGCATAATAATATTGAAACAGTACGGTTAGAACTGCATAAATTGCACTGATACTTTATGAAAGTGGACTTAGAAGTTTAAAAGCAAACCACTGCGTCGATTCGAACTTGAAGAACTGGAGCCGAACTCTCCACTGAGTATCCTGAATGTTGTTTATCAGCAACACTTTTACCTCTCAACTCACTTATAAAACCAGATCGGAACGGACGTAATTGCTGTTACCACTCATATATTTAATTTTATCTTCAAACGTAGCAGAATTTGCACAACTCATCGAGTACTGATTTTAACAATATCCAATAACTATCTGCCGCGTCCATATTGCCTGCTAGCATAAAACTGATCACTAGTCTGTTAAATTTTCAGGCGGAATCGGCAGTATTGATAGAAACAAATAGCATAGTATACTGATAGCAAAATACTTGGGAAATGACAGGAAATGGCCTGCAGGCATGCAATATGCATACTTCTTATTTGGACATTTTACATTCCTAAAACTTTTTATCTTCTCATCTGCTGAATTGCCTTCGTCATATACTCATTAACGAAACTGAAATCTGCCATGCGAATTACTTAAGCTAGGACACTGGACCTTCTTACAATTACGACCTCGCTATGCAAAGCTCATGAGTACTGCCCATTATGATAGGCAGGTTTGACTGATTTCCTCTTCAATGATATTATGAGGTGAGCTTTATTAGGGCGGTACCTTGCAACATTGTGGGCACCTCGCTCCACAGAGTGAAATGAGAGTCAAAATGAAGTAGAAATTATACAATGATTGGTCATTGATGCCTATTTATCTAGAAATCGAGGAAGATATCAAATACATGAAACCCTTGGTAGCACGAAAACATATGATCCGGTGACCCACAGTGAACATTTGCTGTGCATTTTCATGACTGCTTATTATAAGTATTCATTTTTGCTTCCGTGAAATGCATCTCTCAGGCCATATTATGGGAAGAAATAAAAACAAAAGTCACGAAGTAAGGTTGATCTCCACGTCCCATTGTGTTTTTTCTCAAAATTAAGAAAGAGAGGTTCTACACTCACAGGTAACCCGATGTTCCTTATCCTCTAGCTAAATAAAGTCGATGGTTGATTTGGAATCGAAAGCGCAGCCTGCTCCACCGAAAACTATCATTTGCTAGTTATAGTGTATATTTATTTAATTTGGATTTATGTGCCATAGTGGCAGGTATGGTCTAAGCCCGTCAAAGCACGGAAGAAAAAATATACCAACCGCGGCATTTTTCTAGATACCATACTATTTGCCTCCTGTTACTGAGTGAAACCCTGGAAAATCTGTCAGTATTACAGGCAGCAAGAATCGAACTTAACCGCCTCCTCAGTGCTCATCCGAAGCTTGACACTGTAGCTTCTATAGCAGGGGGGTCTATTTATATTTTCATCACATATGATATATACAAAAGCTAACCTCCACTATACTTACTAACTCAATGGCGTACGGAACTCGCAAATCCATCTTCGCAGTAACAAACGTTCACCATTGGATTCTATCCTGAGGAAGATGAAGCAAGTTTTCATCACAAACATGTACCTCTGGAAAATCCCTTCTAATAATGTCCCCCATAACGACAGCTCGGCTTCCTTCCTAACCACAGCAGAATATCATTTTCCCTTTCCCCCATCCAAGCTACATATTAACCGTCATGATTTCATTATTCTTATATCAGGTTAACTGACTAACAGTTTGTGGAGTCCTTCATTATGCAGTCTCCTCCGATATTCAGTCATCTCGTCCTGTTTCAGCCTGCATTATGGTTTTCAAGATCTAATTTTCAAAGACACGGAATTTATGTTCAGCTACCAAGGTTGTACTCCCAACTTTCGCAACCATAAAGTATTACCGGAAGAATAACCGTTCTGTATATTTTCAAGTTTTTTTAAAAATATTAATCGAGCAGGTACAAGCTTTTGGACTGAATAGAAATATGCTTTGCCCGACACTAAGCGACTTCTTATGTCATCAGTGATCCCGTTTCTGTTTGCTACATATTCTCCAAAACATTTAAACTTGTTTATTTTCTATAATTGTAATATTTCTGTTTTCTTCTACTGCGTTTCTGTTTGTTATAATATATCTTGATTTTTCTACGTTCATTCTTAAGCCTATTCCCACGAAAGTTTCTGTTTGTTCTAGCGTTTCTTCTTATATTAAATTTATATCATTCGCGTATACTACGAGCTGGTTTAAACCATTCAGTATTAGTTCCTTTTAATTCTTATTTATTTTTAGAATAAGGCATTGTAATACAAAATGGAGAAGTAGTGGTGACGTGGCATCGCTTTGTTTCAATACGCTGCGAATCTCGAAAGTTATTATTCACCTTTTCCAAACATAGTAATAATACTCATAATAATTTTGCACACTAAGACACTATAACACACAGATGCATTGCACTCATACACACACAGAACTACTGCACTCAGACTGTGTATCCATCACTTCTGTACTCAACGAGAGAAAAAAAAAATCACTTTCACTCGAATGCAATGAATCATAGTTGACTTATAAGTAAACCATATCAGAACTGCAAAGACATTTCCGTGTTTTAATAAACACAAATGCGTATATGAAAGCACGTCACGCATTATTTGAAAAGAAGTAAAGGTAAACACTAAATATAAAATTAAGCGCGCAAAACTTATTATTTCACCTCTTTAACGAATCAAGATTTCCTTGGTCTATGAGAAATTAAAGAAGGAAGAGAGAAACGATGCACCTCAGGATGAGGTTTAAAGAAAATGAAGGTTAAAAAAAAAAAAAAAAGTTGAAAAAATAATAACTGGAATGACAACATATATAACTTTTTTTTTCTATTTTACAAGACACTTATTGTTCCTGACCTTTTCTTACTTTTCTTTGAACGAGTAATAACACCACAAAATAAGCAGACTGGATCTGACCTGTGCTCACGTAATTCTTAACTTTTGTTTAAATTATTATTATTTCTGAAATCGCCAGATGAAACTGACTCACTGACGGCGAAAAGAAACTGTATCGAGAATCGAATCCGCGCACACAGAGGAAAGAAGTCACAAGCACCTATCACGCAGTCAATGCTATCAGAAACTGTTTGTAACTGCGCGCCATCAACGGAGAATCTTAGAAAACCGATGTTTCCTTGCTTCACGCACATGCCGCTTGGGAACTTCCAAGAGACACAGGCAATACAGCAGTGTTGACAACTGTTATGAGCAGAAAAGCTTTTCCATCAAAATAGCCAGATTTTTGAAGACTTGAAGTAAAGTAATACCATTTTCCAACTACGAGAAAAAAACAGTTTCTTAAAACTTTATTTCCACATAAAACAACACGTCTAACGATTTAAAAACACCAAATAGAAGGACTAAGTGATATGTTTGGACTATGATTCTTATCTTTCGCCGGCTTACAAGTTAAACACATTTTAAAAGCTATAGTTTTGAAAAAAAGGAAGGGAAACGAAATTGTAATTTCCCAATTAAAAGAGAATATTAGAAAAACGAGTGTCAGGATTATATTTTTATTCACACCATTTATCTATCAAGCATACAAAATTATTTTAATGATATTTCTGTGTTGCTATGACAACTAATAACAATGAAAATTAAAAATATTCGTCACTTCATGAATTTCCCAAATTGTTAATAATCATACATTTATTGACGATCAACACTATTGTTCTTCACCAATCAAAAGAAGGCATACCTTTAGACTATAAAACCACATTAACTTAAAATTGTAAAATTTTTCAGTTGTAAGCCGACGATGTTAATACGAGGGTTAACAACATACATTGTCATTTCTGTAAAAACGCAATTTACACAAAAATGGCACTTTGTGCTCTATTTACTTCAAGTCTCCTTTTTCCTTTCCTTTTTCTTTTATTAATTAATTTTATTAATATTTTCTGTGCATGGTACAGGAAGTGCACGGTGAATGTCGTTTATACATGACATTTACTAGTGCAAGTGAGTCAGTGTATCCATCTCTTCCACAAGGAGAATAAAAGCAAGATGTTTTGCACACTTGAGAGGAGTCAAAGTTTGATTGCTTCTTGTACACTTCTTGACTTCACAAAACTTTCAATAATTGTGTACAGTCAGTGTCTAAAGTTTGTACCCAGTCGTAAAATTTCTTCTCCAATTTAACTTTGGAATGTGTAGATCGATTTGAGTACGGTATCCTGTAATGTAAAGAGAATGTGATTGATTTTCTGTAAGTTAGAGAAAACTGTCCTCAAATCAATCAATCCATTCCAAAGTTATTTTGAAAAAGAAATTTTACGACTTGGTGCAAACTTCCGATGCTGACTGTACATGTTTTCTTCATTCTCATAATTTCGGTAGCAATAAGCGTGTTTGATGTCCTTTGTGGGGAAAAAGTGGAAAATCGACGGAAGTAGCGATAGAACCAGGTTATTTGCGACAGCTAGTATTGCTTTCATAAACTAAGCTACCGTAATTTTTCTTGCTACATAACACGAAGAAGTTCGATGCAGAAAAATAAGAATCCTGAATTTATGAGAATATTATTTAAAACAAAATGCGTACAAGCGGAGTCTAAAATGTAACTTCAAGAAACTAGATGATGTAGAAGATAGTTTGAAAGTTCACCTTCAGAAAGAAGAATTCACCTTCCCGGAACTTCTTGTGCATATTACTTCCCCACAAAATTAAGAGAATATCAAGACAAATTTGTACAAAAAGTGTACTAATTTTTTACGGTTTAGACAAAGTACTATTTACCCATCCTCGTTACTGTCTTATTTATTTATGTATTAAATTTCTACTCATGAATTAGCTACTTAATTAAGATCTATATGCTCCTCTTTTTATAGATGAATGCCCATTCATTTCAAATAACTGTAAATATGCATTATATCGAATACAATATCTCTATAGAAAGTTATGAAGCTAAGTATCATTTAAGAGAAATTTGTTTAAAAACAAAATTGAAGATTTTTAAAGTAGAAGGATCTAGTAATGATCATGCCTAGTAATCATAGGAAAGTCTATTGAGCCTTTCTAGAAAATTTGTTTCAAGTTGAACATAATTTGACGTCAATTGGAAGTGAATTCTAAATACTTTAAAGATCTTTGGCCGTATCAGCATTAATAAGGGTTAATTCTCAGACAGTAGAAATCCCAGTTCAGAATATAGTACTAAAGATATAGAATAAAAAAACATTAAATGCATGTATTCTCTTCCCTTTTGTACTGAAGATACTTTAAACTTGATAAGAAGTTTATAAGAACGTTGTGTTATCTGTATTTGGATTTTTCGAAAAAGGTATGACCAGTAATCGCATAGGGAATTATTTGGATATAAACTCTATGAGTGAATCGTAAGATTATTTATAAGGGATAGCAGATATCGAAAGCTGTAGATAAGGGATATCAGAATTTTCAGTTTTTCATATAATTCTCTAATAATAAATAATATGGACATTTATTATTCTAATTCCCCGGATATGTGTGATAAGGATAATTCGGTAGCCTCCTTCCCAAAAATATTTTTATTGTGCTGGTTAGAAAAGAGAATTTGACAATTAGGACCAAAGGGTCCATACTGATTTGAAAAAATAAAAAAAAAATCCTCAGTTATTAAAAATATCAGGAATAAATACAAAAGTGGAAGTTATGTATATGTTTTCTTCTAAACGCTGTTCTGACGCGTAACATATAACTTGTGACGTCATACCTATAAATACAATATTTTAGTTTCCTTATTTCTTCACTGTTCAAATGAAAGATATTTTTCAATTTCCCAGAAAAAAAGAAAGTTAGAAGGACAAATATATAAAGAAGAGGACATGTCCTTCCAACAAATGACGTTGCTCGATTTCTCTACAGCCCGTTAGTGTAAATATTAAAAAAAATATGCAGAGATGAGATATCATTTAACTAAGATATTAAAAATTTGCAGGGAAACTGTGAGGAATATGGAAAGAAAATAAACGTAAAGGAAATGAAAGGGAAGATGATTGAAACAAACGGAAACAGCAGATTGGAAGAGAAAAAGTAAAACAGGTATCCAGCATCAAGTATTTATGAAGTATTATAGGCCTAAGTGAAGATATGAAATGTGGAAAAGAGATAAAGGTGAGAATATCAGTGGCAGAAGAGGAATTCACTAAGAAGAAATCTTTCCTGTGGACTCATGAACAAAGAATTCAGGGAAACATTAATTAAATGTTTTGTATTAAGAATGGTGCTATGAGGAGCCGGAACGTGGACTCTACGAAAAAGTAATGAAACAAAAATTGGAAGATTTGCAAATGCGGATACGGAGAAGAATGAAAAAGGTCAGCTAGAGAAGATACGCAGAAGAAATGTTGAAATGACTAGGCGAGAGGCAAACGATAGTGAAGACAATAAATAAGAGAGAAATAATCCGTTGGGACATTGGCTGCACAAAGTTTATATACTAAGGTATTTATTGAATTAAATAGGAAGAGGAAGGAGAAGAATGCAACTCCTTGACAGTAAGTAAGTATTAAGGAAGTTAAATAGTATGCTAAGAAAATCAAGTGAGGCGGAGAACAGTCAACGAACTGTGCATGTATGCTACCGTCAGACTTCAGCAGCGAGCATTCTATTTGGATGGTAATGTTTCGTTGCAAAAATTCGTTACAGAACAAACCTTTCCAACAACACCTCAAACACCTTCCTAGGCCTAGTAGTTCCTTAGTTGAAAGGTCTCTCTGTCAAATCTCAGGACCCTATTCTACGATCTGGTTATATCTACGGGTTTGAACTAGTCTCGCCGAGACCTTCCAACGACACCCCAAACACCCCCTAGTTCTTGTAATTCCTGAGTTGAAAATTTCTCACCTATGATTTGGATTATCTATACGGGTTTGAACTCGTCTCACCGAGACCTTTCCAACGACACCTTAACCACCTCTCTAGCTCTAGTAGTTCCTGAGTTGAAAGTTGTCAACAGTCAGACGGACGGACAGAGCGTTTGTATAAACCTTCAGAGCACTTGTCGCTGGAACCTAAAAGGAAAGCGAAAGATCGGAATTGATGAAGAGCGTGCCTTGAAGCACCTTCCGGTTTCGGCAGAAAACTAGCGATCATGAAGATAATTTAAAGAGACCTATTTGTTTATGATTGCAGCAGACTTTTTCGAAATTGGTTATAACGAGATATTTCTGTGTCATAAAACCCTTTACAGACATAAAGTAATTAATTACGTAAGAGAAGCTGTTTGAATTACGCATATATATATATTTCATTTCGCCAATACTGAACGAGAAGCACTTAACATCAAAAGCACTTTTCTCACTATGCTCATGTGTAAGCAACATTTACGTTCTACCTGCAACGAGTAACGAAACGTGGTTTTCTTTTTAAAGTGGTGTTCATTTATACAAGATAATTTTACATTAAAAATGTCAAAATCTACAGTTTTTCGATCCTAAAATATTAAAAGAAGGAACGGTTAAAGCTAATTTTTCACTGGGTTTAGAGAAAACCAAATTTGTTTGGCAAGTGACTAATTCCAAGAAAATGGTAAAAAAAAAAAAAAAAAAAATGTATATCTATTTTATTTAACATTCATTTATGAACTCTGTGACCAAAGTCCTTCACGTTCGACTCCAAGCATTCTTTGGGGCAACAAAGAAGAAAAATAGCAGCCTGAGCCTTTATTCTAGTGAAACTAAGCGAAAAGAGAGCTTCAGTTAGTATGGATGGAGGCTGGCAAATTCCGAACCAATATTACTAGATAGTGCCAATTCGGAGTCCGTGACCATAACCGGTAGATCATTGTAGCTGAGTACACCATGAAGTTTGTTTATGGCTTTTAGTCATCTTTGGTTCAGGTCGGGATAAGGTAGAGAAAGGATGTGGGAAGGAAATCGGCCAGGGACTAGTTTGAAAGTACCATCGAGTAATTAGCGTGGTATGACTGAGAAAAAATCCAGTCAGATAGCCTGCCACTAGGAAGAATAATAAGACTTTCCGAATGTGAAGCAAAATTCTACCAAGTTTCGTATGGCCACGCGGCCATTTTCATCTTATTTTAAAAAGAAGAAACTGTTTTCATTTACTCGTATCCGCTCTAAGGACATAAAAAATATTCGAATAATTATTTATCCGTACATTTTTCGGTCAATTATCCGGATAATTTCATTATTCGAATATGATTAAGAAACCATTTTAATAATCAAATATATTTATATCTGAATAACATAACAAACGGATATTCAAATAAATCGACCAGATGACGGAGTACTACAACGAGCAAAATCCAAACTGAACACAAGAAAAATAACTACATTGTTACTGAAGAGAATTACGAACAATTGAGTCAGGAGAGGCTATTCGGACAGTGAATTATCCCGGAAGAAGAAAAAGAATCATTGTTACAATTTTTGGGTTGAAGATAAACCGCTATCTGGATAACTGTTCAGTTATCCGTTAACCGGGTAATTATAGCAAAACCATAATAAGAATGTCTAAAGAATATTTCTTTTCGATTTTGAGTTTGCATCGGAATGAGGGTCTACGGAGTCTTCTGAGTGCACGAGAATGAACATAACTTTCCATAGGGTCCTGTAATACCCTATGAAATGAGGTACATATCTCGTAAGAAACGAGGGCGGAACAAGGGTCTAAGGCACCATTTTTCAATTAACAAATTTCAAAGGACCACAGTAGAAGTGTTTGATATTTATACATAACGTTGTTTTAAATGTAGAATTGCCTTCCCCCTTCAGAATTACCCTAAAATGTCGAAATCACGCGACATTGGTCACGTGTTGTCGTAGTAATGGATCACATAATCTATGCTTAACTCAGGCAATAGAGAGCACCCTTCATTTCGACATGTGTAGACACATGTTTCGCATATAGTAATGTTTCGCTCCCTCTGTCCAATTGCTTTTCCAGACGCTGGTTTTATTGATCAATACATTCACACGAGATTAATACAAGTCTAAATAGCAACAATGTTCAAAGTTTAAAGTACATATTTCTGATAGCAAATGGATCAATTTCTACTTCAGATGCCGCACGCCAAACGCAGAAGCAATATATAGTTAGTCAGTCACTTTATCTCACGTGGATGTAATCACCTCTCCAAGCTGCGTACCACACTTTCTCGCGTGTTGGTCAATTATATATATAT
>JAGDQP010005333.1:6319-18746 GCA_022664845.1 Lepisma saccharinum
GTGATGATGGGTTAACGATACTTTCGATATCTCGATACTACCTATACTTGTAAAGTATTGGTATCGACCGATACTTCAACTAATGAAGTTCATACTTTCTCGATACTTTGAAATCTTTGACACTAACTATTTTCTCTCTAAATATTTAAATAATTCCATCGTAGAATGTTAGGTCTATAACTTACATCTTAAAGTTTCTTGAATTTGAATTTTATTTATGGCTTTTAGGTATCTATTACTCACGACAGAGTTAAATTATAGAAAGTGTTACACTTAAAACATTAATTTTAATTAACGTATGTATTATTTATTACATTGAAAGATATTGTGAAAAAGTATGGAATATCAAATGTCGAATATCAAGTATCAAAGATTAGAAATAAGAATCAGGCGTATCGAGAAATTCTGGTGTCAACCCATCTCTAGTTGTTGATATATAAAACTCTGAAAGTGTAGAAGAAATTCATAACGGGTTAAGATATATTGAGTACGGAATGAAAGAATTCTTACACTAAAAAATCGACACAGAAAATCCGATTGTACCCCCTCACCCTATCCTATATTGGCTTTTTTCGCACTCACTTTGCGTTATGTTAAAAAAATACGCAGTGTAAGCAAAGTACGAACAATAATATTCTTTCTCTGAATATAATACTGCAACGAAAAGGTTCTTGAGTGTTCAAAAGAAAAATACTATGAAGGAAGTTTCCTAGGGTGTTTTGGGGAGCCGACTGAAAATAAAAGGTCGGTTGGTGAGAAATTTTATTATCCGTTAGTTCTTTGACGCCTAGAATGATCTCTGCTGCACCTAAATGAAACTCCTAGTCTCAAGTTTCACGGAAAGCGGTTGAATTATTTCTTGTCAATTTCCCTGTCCCTTGGCTTTCGGTGCCTGTAAAAACTACGTTCTTTAAGTAATTCACTACTGCTTCTGACTATCCAGCCACACACACAAACAAATACCCACATAGCATCATAAAATAAGAAGACGCACAATTTGTACTATCGGTCAAATGTGCGTGAGGAACAGAGGGGACCTACCCATGGTTGATATAATGCTGATTTTGTGAGGTTTGAAACTAAAAAAAAAAAAAAAACGCCTACCCCTCAGTGACCTTTATAAACACCATATACTTGATTTCATAATATTTTCGGTGTGTCAGAGAGAAAGAGAGAGAGAGGGTGAGTGACAAAAGTCGACTTAACAAAAACGTGTGCCTTAACAAAAACCTATAATATCCAGTAATTCAAAAATATTTTTAGGTGGTATTGTTTGTTTTCTTTTATTTTGATATACCCTAGTGAAAGATGTGTTAACAGTTTCAGATTTTGAAAAGACGACCTCTACTGTTCTGTAAAACAAAGTGGTAAAGAATTGCACATCTAAGATCAAATCATGCAGAATTATTGTAAATATTTATGATAGGAGAATATAATACAGTAGAAGAGTTAAACGATAGAAAACATGATATCTGTAGGTTACTTTTGATTAAATACGTATCATTTCCATTGTCCCACATAGCCCAGGATATATATCCCAGAGATATCCTACTTAGATCCACAATATGGATACCATGTCCCAGAATATTTGAATCGGTAGTTGGAAGAAGGAAATAAATCCAAAAACCTATTTTGTGGGAAATTAACAAAAACTGTATAACATTTTTAAGGTTTTCTGAAAGGAAACCATAATTTTACAGAATATTCAGAACAGTATTCTGATCCTTGTGTATTGCTCAGACGGTTTCCAGGTGTTGTATTTTTTCCTGTAGATGTAAAAAAAGTTGGTGGATTTATTTCCTTCTTTCAACTGATGGAAAAAATGAATGCTAAGTTGTAAGTGCTTAGACGTAAGTATGGAAAGATGGACCATATAAATGAAGAAAAACGCAATAAGATGAATGAATGGTACTTCAAAGGAATGATATTTACAAGAAATGTATGCACAATGAACACTAAAGCTACAAGCAAGTAAAAAATGCATATTTTTTTCCCTTCTACCAACTGACAGAAATTTCGCGTTAGGAATGGGCAAAACTGCTATTATTCCGTAACAGTGATAGCAATAGATGCTATACGCAAATATGATAACAATAGCAGTTTTGAAGAAAACGTATTTAAATAGGTGTTATTTATTCCCGACTGTGAAAATGCAATGTAAAACACCATTTTAGACTAACTTATTTACTTGTATCGTGTTATGTGTGCAGTAGAGTGATGGACTAAGGTAATGTAGTTCATACTATCACTGTTAGAAAACGATCGTATGTAATTATCTGAGCTTGAACTAACTGGTGGAGTGGGAACAGTATATAAAATAATTAAATCAGGAAAGTATAAAGCGGTGGGTAACGACGAGGAGGGGGAAGTGTAAATTAGTTTCATGCTAAATTAGTATAATATTTTAAGCGTGATTATATTCAGGGTGTTTATGAACTACACAGACAAACTTCTGGAGGTGATTCCTCGCATCAAAATAATGATAATAATAATAATAATAATTCCTCTGACAAATGTTGGAAATGCGCATAGTTCCGGAGCTACATGCTGCCGAAAACTTGGAAAAGTGAACTTTACACCTCCATATTTCTATCAGTACGAATAGTAGAGCTGATGCGGCATGGTACCGTCAAAGACCTTAAATCTACACTATCAGAAAATGCATATTTCAAAATTTCGCAATGGGCGCGTAAGGGATTTCCCAAACTAATTAGGAGATTCCCAGAAATTCTCTGAAGTAAAGATGGCTTGAAATAAGCATGAATGGGACGATATTCCACCAGGAAACAATTCCATATCTCAAGTAGATTCCATATACCGAAAGATTTTATTTTAAATGTGTGGTTGCATAACAAGTAGGAGTAAGAATTGCATGATTTCAAATAACATTTTATTTATTTGTTATCAAAGAGATTGAATATCATTGCCCAATTTTATGCTATGAATGACGTATATCATCTTTACCTACACGGGAAGTCGTTTAATTCATACTCATTTCGACCTACCTCATCTTGAGAAATTTTCCAAAATTCTCTACTTACTTTGGGGAATCCCTTGCATGCTTATTGTGGAATTTTGAAATATACATTTTCAAATGGAGAAAGTTTAAAGTTTTTCACGATACTATGCACATCAGCTTACTGTTCGTGGTGATAAAAATATAAAACTCTAAAGTCAATTTCCCCACGCTTTCGGTAACCTGTAGCTCCGAAACAATGCACGTCTCAGAAATTTGTCACAGGAACTTTCCTCTTATTTTGGTGTGAGGAATCACTCCCAGAGGTTTGTCGGTGTAGCTTACATACACTCTGTATATACACCATGCCCATACACCGTGGATCTCCATCGAAAGCCCGTGGTACTCTTCCAAAACGAACTTATAGATACATGGCTGATGAAACGTAAGAAAGAAATGGGAAAACCGGAGCCCGAATCTAGGGAATGCAAAAGGGTATTTGCCCATATGCACAACCGGTTGGGAACATTTGGGGGTGCGCCTTTTCGATATTAATGTGTTAGATTTGGCGGGTGGTAGAGGTACAAGACAAACGACTATGCCCGCTTCAGGCGCAGCATTTCGTAGATGCAATAGGTGCTTATCTCTATCAGTTTGCCGCAATTTTGTTCTTGAATGTTTTCAATCATGGAAAATAAATAATTAAATATGTCTGGCCCAGTACAGGGATTCTGCCAAAATTTTAAGTTTGGGGAGTATGAACCCAAAATTGGGAAGCTGTAAGTAGAATTTTAGGGTTTCTATTTATTTTTACCGTAAAGAAATAATGCTTCAGAACTCCCATTTTGGTATATTCTGGCAGAATCTCTGGACTCTAACCTCGGGGCACTTGTCCCTATGTCCTTACGAGTGTTTGCGGAGAGGGACAATCATGACGTGATAGTATTCTCGCCAGCGTAAAGAATCCTGGCGTGAATAATTCCATGACAATAATATCTTGACAGTTTATATGTTGCGACAGGTTGAAACAATGTTTTCATTGCGTATTAAGAAGAAACAATACCTAACCTGACTTTTCTCCAACCTGTGTCTGTGAATTTTATATTAGGTTTAAAGTGTGTATTGTTTTATTTACCTAAAACGAAGAAAAAATCTAATCCCAAAAGCAGAGCCTTTTTCGCAAGCAGAAAGGAAAAATTATTGCTCTTTAAAAATAAACACTTTAGCTGAACGAATACCAAACCCGGGGCCACTGAATCACAAGTCCAGTGCCTTACCCATTTTTTAACAATTCCTTTATTAAATCTGAATTAGAGTACAGAATGAAAGTAAACAAAAAAGAATAGATTACAAAAAGCATTAAATGAAATTTAAGGTATAAAATAAATTAAACAAGAGCAATTCAAAATATAACGGGAATACTCTTTTCTTAAAAAAAAGAAAGCTTATAAGATAAACGAGTAGCGAACGCGGGACCACTAAATTTGTTGCCCAACGCTTTACCTATTACGCTAGTTTTTATTAATATTTATTCAACAAAAGCTGTGCATTAACACGTATAGGAAAGAAAAACAAAAGTCAAGTGTGATACATTTGCTGATACTTAATAACTATTTGCTTGAGAAAGGCTCATAAATTTCTAGAGGCTGTGTTTACATTTGTTTTTTTTATACCCAAGAAAAAACTAACAATATTGACCTGCCTTAAATATAAATGGCCCTATAATAATTACCATATAACTTTTCTTTTTTTTTCGATTTCCATATATTGAAATTGCTCTAGCAGATTTTGCACATAGTGTTTAACATCAGTGACATGCTGTTGATATAGTAAGATATAAATTGTTTGGATGGTAATCCAGTACATGATGAATCTTTTTGCCCTTGGAAAAACTCGGAATGCCGGATAGTAAATTATCTGCTCAGTAGTAAACGTGTGAAAAAACCTCGAGTAATTCGGTTCATAATTGTTTTGTACTGCATCCAGATATTGATTTTTGTGGTACACTCTGTTATTTGATGCTTTAAGCTGTCTGGTTTTTGACATAAAACACATAGATCACTATTAATTATACGCTTCTAACACAAGCGTGTCTTATCGGGCCAGATCTGATGAATGAGTTGAAAAACTAAATTATGTAAAAAAGGCAGGTGACTAATTTCATTGATATTTTGCCAGATAGCAAACCAGTCCTCCTCCATATGAGTACGTTGTACTAATGGTAGGATGGGTTGGCTTGTTGCTTTTAAATAACTATAAAATACCTTGACTGTCCATTCATCAATTGGTAGGTGGTAGTTGAGCATATAAGTGATGTCACATAAAATATCAGTAATATATGGTATAATAGTTTTCCACTCTTGGATATTGAGAGGTATTGTTCGACCTATGTATTGGCAAACTGATTGAATGACCTGTCCTGAAAAGGAACTGTGAAAATGACTAAGTATTTGAACAGTTCGATGTAACCGTAATGCAGCTCCCTGGATGACAAAGTCCCTAAGATTTAAGCCGCCATCCTGCAATGCTAAATGACAAGTACTGCGGTGAATGCGGAAAATATGTGTATACAAGAGAAAATGACTAATTAATGCCTGCGACTTTTTGTTTAGTGGTAATATTTGCTTGACATGAGTTGCTTGACTTAATATATAAATATTAACGAATTGTGCTCGTGTCAAAAGCGTGTGGAAACTGCCCATATATTTTTTTAATTCAGCAATGATTCTTTGTGCCAGGCGTTGTGAGTTAAGGTCAATCGTTTGTTGAATGGTGGGAGGGAGCCCATCGAATTCCTAAGTAATCAAGAGATGAAACTGCTGGGCCATATTGTTGGTACGTATCCTTATGAACATTAGGCATTAATAATATTTGCGTTTTGTGAGGGTTGATTTAAATGTTGGATTCTAGGCGGAAGGCGTCCAAAAGTTCTAGGACCTTTTTCATTTCATGTTCGTCTCGCGCTAACCAGATGGCATCGTCCATGTAGACTATCGCCTTTAGAGTATTTTGACGATAGGTCATACCGATCAGGTAGGATTTGACCATTTGAATTACAGGTGTCAAAGCTAGCCTGAAGAGGTGGGGTGACAGACTAGAGCCCTGGTTTAAACCTCTCTCTATACGGAATTCGGATAGCAATCTTCGATTTACCTGTAGTTTAAGAGTGCGGATTTTGAAAAGATTATTGAGTAAGGTAAGGATAGCGTTAGGAAAATTCATGTGCCGCAAAACTTGGGTTAAAAATTGAATGTTTACTGTGGAAAAAGCATTTCTGAAATCGGTTGACATGACTACAAAATCGGGCACACCTTGAAATTTATAAACATGAATGAGCTCTCTTAAGTCGGCAAGCATGACCTGTATGGGGCGAGTGTGAGCCACGCCTCCCTGAATATCGTCCAATAAGTCTTGCATATGCGGCTGAAATTTTAACATAAAAGCTTTATCTAAGAATTTATAGTCCACATTCAGTAAGAAATTAAGCGCAGTTTTTTTTAGGAATAGGGATAGCTAAAATTGCAGAGAAGGGCTGATCGATAGGTTGATCACGTAAAAAAGGATTACACATTCATGTGAGAATCGGAATAATTTATGAAATTTGAGATACCATCTTACCCCGAAACCGTCCTCCACAGGGGACGTGCTTTGTTTCATACTTTGCAGCGCTACAATATCTCCTCAGAAGTGAAGGGTTGCTCCAACGCATTAGCTGCTGTGTGGGAAAGCCGATGCCAGTGCGGTACTTGCTGCAGAAAATCAGCATGATTGGAGTCTTTTTGCTGAAAAAATGCTTTATAATCCTGTCGAATATTATGGTATATTTCCTGACCCTGGACTTCCAAACCTGTATTGGTTATATAACTATTGATGATTTTTAATTTGGCTCTTTTTCTTTCATTAAGGATATGGGAGTAGAGGGGTTCCTCCATCACCCCTAATTGTTTCAACTTAGACCTTGTAAGCTGACCTTGTAGCTGTCTATTCTGTAATTTTCGAAGCACTCTTTGCGTTTGTTTTACGTGTACAAGCCACTTTATGTCCGCTTGCAGCAAGGCCTGATAATGGGCCAACCTTGCAAAATAATACTGAAACTATTTTCTTTGTTCCTCATATAATGGTTTACAGAAATTTTTAGTTTCAAAGCTAAGCTTGTTTTTTAAATTTACCCACCAGCGCTGTAAATTTGTTTGCATCTGTAGTTTTGTTAAATAATATTGCCATATATTATGAACTAATAATATCTGGTGTAGATAAAAGTAATCCATTATTTTGCCAATAGATGGCTTCAGTGATCTGTATCTCGCGTTGTATAAGTCCGATCGGATTCAACGAGATGGCGTTCAAACGATGAGATTGCGTACTACAAACACTGATCAGATAGTTGTGATGAGTTGACTCAGTGTTGTGTGAGCGCGCGTCAAAATAGACACTAGCAAAGAGAAAATACGCTATATTTTACAGTTTTTCTTCGACAAAGGCGAAAACGCAAGCCAGGCAGCTGCAAATGTGAATAGTGTTTATGGTCCTCATACTGTAACAGCCAACCACGCCCTATTTTGGTTTCGTCGATTCCGTGCCGGTAATTTTGACGTCAAAGATGTACCACGCACTGGAAGGCCAAGTGTCGAAAATGTCGATAAAATCATGGACATTGTCGCGTCCGACCGTCATGTAAGCACTGTTTCGATTGCCCAAGAGCTAAACATTGCACAAAAAACCGTGTGGAACCATTTGCATAAGGCTGGATACAAAAAGAAGCTTGATGTATGGGTGCCACACGAGTTAACGCAAAAAAAAACCTCATGGACCGAATTTCCATCTGCGAATCGCTGCTGAATCGCAACAAAAGCGATCCATTTCTGAAGCGGTTGGTGACTGGCGATGAAAAGTGGATCACTTACGACAACGTCACGCGAAAACGTTCGTGGTCGAAGCGCGGTGCGCCGGCGCAAACGGTGCCCAAGCCAGGATTGACGGCCAGGAAGGTTTTGCTGTGTGTTTGGTGGGATTGGCATGGAATTTTCTACTATGAGCTGCTCCCCTACGGCCAAACCCTTAACTCGGAACTATACTGTCAACAATTGGACCGTCTAAAGGCAGCAATCGCCCAGAAGCGCCCAGCTTTGGCCAATAGGAGAGGCATTGTGTTCAACCAGGACAATGCCAGGCCACACACATCGATAGTGACTAGCCAGAAGCTCCGGGAGCTCGGTTTGGAGGTTCTTGTGCATCCACCTTATAGTCCGGACCTGGCACCGAGTGATTACCATCTGTTCCTGTCCGTGGCGAACACGTTTGCTGGTGCAAAATTCGCTTCAAGAGAGGCTTGTGAACATCGACTGTCTCAATTTTTTGCCAATAGGGACAAGGGCTTCTATGAGTGAGGCATCATGATATTACCTTCCAAATGGCAACACGTTATCGAACAAAACGGCGCATATGTGACCTAACTCGGATCATTCTAACTATGGTAAGTCAAGCTTTCAATGTCATGCAAAAATAATGGATTACTTTTTACTACACCAGATACATACTCTAGGTTATCTAAAATCGATTCATTACATTTCGAAGTATATTTACAAAATAGATGGGTCGATATCGACCCGCGTAAAGAAGCGACAATCATCAGATGATCAGAAATTATGAGCCTTTCCAAGTCCACATTTTGTATGTTGCCTCTAAAATGATTTGATACATAAATGACATCTATGCGCGAGCTTCCTTTCGGGTAGAAATAGGTGTGGCCAGGCTGTCCGGGCCGTAAAGCCGGCCAAATACGAGTATCTATTAGATTATATTCTTGGATTATATTTTGTAAACCTCTACTAATATTCCTACCCGTTACACTATCTATGGCAAGTCTGGTAGCATTAACATCTGCTAGTACAATATTTGGAAAATTATGATATTTTTGTAGCTCAGTACCTAATACATTGTAAAAACAGTTCTCGCGTTCTACACTGTGCTGGGAGTCACTTTTAGCATAAACTGCTATTATCACAAGTTGTTGCACTTTGACCGAAATAAGTCGTCCACTTTCGCGTAAAAAAAGATCACTGTATGCTAGATCCTGTCTCACTAATAATGATATCCCAGCTTGAGTATCATTATTACAATTATCTATGGTATCGTAATTGTCAATTTTCCATGTGTTAACGTGCGTCTCTTGTAAAGCTGCAATTTGGATAGACTGTTGATTAAGCACTCGCCTAACCTCTGCCACTTTTACCACATGGATGTCCTTATTAACATTAAAACTACATGCCTTTAATGTGTGAGGGCCTGCACTCATGGAAAAATTAATCCATAGCAAAAGCACGGAAAGAGTTTGTAATCGTAACATGGTGAACATGTCGATAAGTTTCTATTAGATAAATGAAAAAAGTTGGTACGTACCTTCCTGGCGTAGTTGATCACAGGGGATGTCTGTACTTACGGGCTACTTGCACTGTGACGATCTCGGCTGGCTGGTTGAGATGTTGCTTTCACAATTATTGCATTAGCCCTTCCAATATCTTGACCACACTGTCTTGTTCGCAGAGGACTTTTTTTTTTTGTTGACGAAGTTTGGAGAGTGACAACACCGACTTGCCGGTTGTTTTCGTGCGTTGACGTTTACCACCTTTCTGTTTAATTACTTCTATAGTTTCGTCAGAAGAGGATGGGGACAAAAATTCCCCCTCCTGTTCACTTTCGTTGCCACTAAAAATCACCTGTGGACGACCTTTGCGAAACACTGAGTGTAACACTACTCCCACTCACGTTAGCGGAGAAACAGCCACTTCCTGTAAAACACTTACTTCGGTAGTAGATATATTATCCGTAACTATGTCGGGTTGAATATTGTCTTGTACTTCTAGCACAGTGGGAGGTATAGAAACACTTGGAGTGGTTGTTTTACCTGCGTTGTAGTTATATTAATGTCCGCCGTAACCTCGTCCTGCCTATCTCTTTCCCCTCCCTCCTGCTTGGAGTTGCCAGCTGGTGTATGACCTTGATCCGGTGTGATTGCACTTTGAGTCTCAGGGTTGCCAAGGTGGTCTTGTTTGTCAGAAATTTGCCTCTGACGTTGAGTAGATAGAAGTGGAAAAGTGTCAAAATTAAATTCGATGGGCTTCTCGCCACTCGGAGTCTGCCTTAGAGGATTGTCTTGCCGCCGGTTATCTGCTGTTGCTAATTCAGCCAGGTTCACGATAGATCGTTGTATTCGTGTTTGAACTTTGAAATTGAAAATTGACATGTACTTTGGTACTTGGCTTTCTAGCTCGTAAAAATGAATGAGTCTTTTTCCAGTATACACGTTTGGGAGAATTGAGTTAACGGGAAAAATATCTTAGATACTCGAGACACTGTACCGTACTGATTGAAAATACTCGTCACGGTATCATTTGAAACCTCGAGCGGAATATTCCAGCAAGAAATAACGGTAGTTACACTCAGATCCAAAGTTACGGGAAGTATTATGCGTTCATTTTAGTTCACATAAGTAATTATTCCGGCACTCAATTTCAAAGCACGATCCGCTACCTTCTGAGACACCACTTTAATAAAACATGAACGATAGTAAGAATCTGATTCCGTAGACAAAATGTCTTCCGGGTCCCTTTTGATTGATTCATGTAAGTTTTCAAAACTGAGTTTCGTTTGTAATTGTCCTAAATCCAAGCGTAGAGAATTAATTCGTTGTACTATAGCACTTGGCCTATGAGCAATAACTTATACTCGTAATATTAATAGGTAAGATATATTATCAAAGATTCCAATTCAACTGTAGACGCTCGCTCACTTGCTTGTGTCCACTAGTCACCACCACTCTGTAACACAGAGCTCAAAACCAGACGTCTTCGCCGTAGCGCGTCCGGACTGGTTCGCTATGAAGCCAAGTATCTACCAGTGCTTTCCGAGAGCTGTTTCTATCAGTTCCGCAAACACTTAAGAGACACCACTAATTACGTAGTGCTCACACGTCATGATTGTCCTCTCCGCAGACAATTCTCTGCCCTTTTGTTCCATTCTTCTAGCAGTTTTGTTTGTTTAGAAAGAAAGAAACAGTAAGTTTTACCTGTAGCAAACTTCGGAGAAAAACAACAGTTAAGCCAGTAGCTACTTTTAATCGGTGGTAGCGGTGATAACAGTTTAGCCGAAGTAGCAGTGAAAAACTAGCTGCTACGCTATTTTTGCCCATCTCTATTTCACATCTCTTTTTCTAGGATTTTCTATTATTTTTTTTTTGCATTCTTTGTGCAGTGTATTGATGCGCGATCCCTTCCAGATATCAAATCCGGCATAAAGTAGATTTTCAATTTTTTTGCTTTTATTGCCTTCTTCCAACTGCCGATTCATTTGGGATCAAACAAGGATATACTAGGATATACTCTTTAGAATATTAAAAATATATTCTAAGTTGGAGTTTCAAGAGTATTCTGATTGTGAGAATATTTGCAAAGAATAACTGTTTTCGACATATTTGTAGATATACTTGGGATATCCCCAGGAATATCCTTATTATATGCGCTCATTCTGGGCATTCAGATATTCGTACAATATTCTACGCACATACCAAGTATATCGTAAAATATCGTTGGGATATTTCAATATTCCCACGGGAATATTCCTAGAATGTAGCGGCGCTGTGCGGGGTGGAACAATGTCGAAGAAAGTACCACGTACCGAAGGCCAGAAATAAGTATCGAGAAATTCTGGTATCAACCTATCTCTAATTTATATGATACTATTAATTACATATATATCATTTGCATCGTAAAAAAATGTAGAAGAAAGCTGTGTTCGATTTACCCGTGGGTATCCTGGGGATTTTCCTTGATGCGTGAGAATTTTATCTCCGGTTGTTATTTCCGAATATCATCCCAAGCTTGGATAAAATCTTTGTATTTCTGCCCAAACATGTAGTATGTTGAAACTTAGCAGCAACCACAAGTTTTAGGATCCTTCGTAATTTATAGCAAATCGAACACTGGAAAAAAGGATCAAGTGCCGAAGGTAAAAGAATGTACCAGCGTCGAGTATTGTGAAATTCTGGTATAGATCTATCTCTAATTTATATATTACTTAACTACTTTTAATTAAATATGTATCATTTGCATTCTAGCAGAATATTGAAGAAAGTACCAAGTGCCGAAGGTCAGAAGTAATTACCGGTATCGAATATTGAGGATTTTCGGTATCGACCCATCTCTATATTACTTTTAATTATATATAAAGCGTACAGGGACCAAAGGGGAATTGGGCATAAAAGGCGATTTCTTGTAAAACGCATTTTAAAGACCAACTTTCACATTTAATCCCATCTTTTTGATAGTTTAAAAACCGCTATAACTTTAGTGATTTTTTGAGCTTTTGAAGTCAACATTTCTGAGCAGTTAGCTGTCATTGCGTAGTATTTGTTACGTGTGCAAACTCATTTTTTTAAGGCACCTTACCCGTTCTCTCCCTGTACGCTTCATATGT
>JAGDQP010005333.1:19146-35683 GCA_022664845.1 Lepisma saccharinum
ACCAGACGGGTTGGGATATATATATATATATATATATATATATATATATGTGTGTGTGTGTGTGTGTGTGTGTGTGCGTGCGTGCGTGCGTGGGGGTTATATAGCAAGATGAATGCATAGTGTATGAGTATGAATTACACCCTCCAATTACCTTAAACACCCCCCTTCGACTAAAACCCTGGCGTGCTCCCTGTACCAAATGATCGGGAGCACAGACTTTCGTGACAGTGACGTCACTAACTTTCAGAACCTTGAACAAAGGTACATTCTTGAAACATAAATTCTTTCGTAGCTGCTTTTTTTCATAAGAAATATACACGAACGAAGGAAAATATTTCGTAGAAACAAATCGATACGCTCAGACAATTACTAACAAAATTCCGCTAACTGGGAATGATTCACTTTTGCAAAATAAATATGTATTTCTGCCAAAGATGACTCCATATAACGAGCAACCATCTCTTAGGAATATGTAATCGAAAACTTTAAACAAAATCAATTAAAATCGAAATCCATTGGGCCGAAGAGTACACGTAATGGTGGCTACTGTTCGGTTCACCTTGTGACCACGATGATGTTTCTGTTCCGCTCACGCCGATCTCCCGGAAATTCTTCGATTGACTTGAAATTCGTATCAACACGAAAACGCTTTTATTGGAACACATAGAATACAAAATGATTGTCCCTACCTTTCATATTCTGGAAAAATAATCATTCGAAACTCTCGACCAACTTGGAATCCCAAAATTACTCGCATACGAAAATGGCTTTATCTGCAATAAATGACACAAATTCACGAAGTTATTCACTACCTTAACAAATTCAATTAATACGACTTTACTGAAGTTACTGTCGAAAAAATTAATGCTACAGTGATAATCTTCGGTAGCTTGCACATCTTTTATGAAACTCTCATCCAGTGTCTCTCGAATTTTCGTGGAGGTTTGGTATTTTACCAAATACTTATATATATATAATTTTAGAAATTGCTTCCATTTTCACGGTGATGATGAAGATGACACAGTTTACAGAGACATTAGATTTTGGAGATCTCCATAGTTACGTCATACATTCGTTTACATTGAAATTCCATTATATTAGTTTCTTACATCGAAATTTACCCATACCATGTACCTGGGAAAAGAAAAATGGGAACAGAATCATACTTATACAACGTACACGTAACGTAATAAACAGACTCTTAGTGATTACTTTGTTAAATTTTAATCAATGTTTATTCTCTCCCGATATTTCTTTGTTTGATCAATATATACCCTACGTTTCTCATTGATATTAAATTCCCTATACACAATGAAACTATTGAGAGTAAGAAATTTCTCGATTACGAATGGGCACCATACTGATAAGCAATCAAAAGAGTAAAACGATTTTTCAGGCTGGCCTTTGATTTACGCTTAACTATTATCTTGTCATTGGTAAAGTACTGCAGCGGTATTCGCCTGGTGTCATTTAGTTCCTTTCGCTTGGCCCATGCATTTTCCATAGTTTTGAGAGCTTTGTTTGGTTTTGATTTTCTCTTTTCACAACGTCACTTTCCCATAAGATATCAAGGGGATCTTTTACACTATATTTATATTCCAGATGGAATGAAAAATAATTCGTCTGACCGGAGACTGCATTGTTTATTGAAAATTCAATGGAACTCAGGTGCTTAGACCAGCTACTTGGTTCTTGATTGCAGTAGACTCTAAGACCTTGTCGGAACAAGGAAACATACTTTTCACTTAAGTTACTTTGAGCCTGAAATGGCGATATTCTAATATCCCTGTAACCCAGTCGAAACAAAAAATCCCTGAATATTCCATGGGTGAAAATACTTCACTATCCCTGGATATAGCCGCAGGGTATCCTCGACGACACATAAGTTTAAATAGTTTATCAATTACCAACTGACTAGATAGATTACGTAACGGTTCAAGGTAAGTCTTTCGACTGAACTCATCGACTACGATTGAACAATGTTTATAACCTTGATTTGACCTTGGTAACGGCCCTATTGTATCAATGTACCATACTCCATTCACTTCGCGAGAAAAAATGTTTACTAGCAGACCTTGCCGTTTCTCATTTGATCTTTAAGCTAACTGACATGTAGCCCAGTAGTAAAGATGTGTTCGAAGCTGTATTATCTCTAGGAACGTAAATTCTGCCTATAATTTAAAATATTTCTTCAATTCTTGGCAGGTTTATTAGTATTTAATACAAAACATCGTCGTCGGAACTGCAAAACTTTCTATGTGGCAAACTATGAATTTTTCAGGAAGGCCCAAAACCCGGTTTCTGGACTACAGTTTAGGCACTGAAAAGTTGCTGTATCTCAAAAAGTGAAAGTTATTTCGACATGATTTTTTTCTACAGTATGCACAGTACACCGAACTATAAACTGGAAGAAAATGATGAAAAGTTAAAAAATGGCTCATAGGGAATGATGCAGTTCCGACGACGATATACCAAATAACTTCAGTCCATATGTCCTTAGTTAATTCCATGTTTGTCAGGGTGAAGATATAGGAAATATAGCTATGTGGCCGTGAATGAATTCCATGAATAGCTATGAATCCCATCATTTGCCTCGTACGTCTGCAAGAAAACTAAGGAAAGTAATTTGGGACGAATGTCTGAAAGCTTAACTCTAATCCTGCTGATTACATTGATTATCTGCAGTGTAAAGCATGAAATCACTTGCTGTGTGAAAAAAACGACATTTTGATTTAAAAACAAAACATGAAAGAGAACAGAAAAACATTAACAAACTTCACAAAAAACGTTTTTTACAACACTAACCACGCCGCAATACGAGTTCTAAGTTGGTTTCTTTCCTCTTAGTTACTTACTTATTCTATGTCTTACGGAACTCGCAAGTTCATCGCCGTAGTAACAAACGTTCTCAATAGGATTCTTTCCTGAGCAAGATCAAGTCAGTTTTTCACGAAGACCCCTTTTAATATTATCCTCGCAACGTCGCCTCGGTCTCTCTAACGGTCTCTTCCCCCTCCGGTTTACCAACCACGATGGAATATAATCTTTGTTTCTCTTCCATCACAGCTACATAACCTGCCCACCTTAATCGTCGCAATTTCACTATTCTTTTAACATCTGGAGAGCCACAAAGTCCGTGAAGTTCTTAGTTATGCAGTATTATCCGTTCCCTAATCACCTCGTCCCATTTCGGACCATATATTTTTCTCAAAACCTTATTTTTAAACACTCGTAATTTATGTTCATCTCCTATAGGCGAGTCGTACTCCAACTTTCGCAACCCTAAAGTATTACCGGCAGAATAACCGTTCTGTATATTATCAATTTCAATTTTATTAATATTAATCGTGAGGTTAGGAGTTTCTGGACTGAGTAGAGACTTGCGTTACCCGATGATAAGTGGCTTTTTATTTCTTCCATAGCGTCGTTTTCGCTTGTTACATATGCTCCCAAGTATTTAAATTTGTTTACTTTCTCTATATTCTCGTTCTTAATTGTTATGTATCTATTTCCGTTATTCTCTGTGTTTCGGCTTGTTGTCATGTATTTTGTTTTACCTATCTTTTTACCTGTAGACCTATTTCTTCGCACGCTTCTATGATATCGGTGTTACTTTGCAGGACATCTATATCGTCTCCTATTAAACTGACATCATCCGCGTATACAAACAGTTGATTCAAGCCATTCAATGTTAGTTCCTTTTTATCCTCTTTTTAATATTCTGAATGGCATATACTAACGCAAAGTTAAAGAATAATGGTGACAAGGCGTTTCAATCCGTTGCGAATCTCGAAACTATCTAACATATTATTACCTATCCGTACTTTAATTATGGGGCCACTGAGACATCCTCAATAGCTTAATAAGTGTTTTTAGACTTCCAAATTGTACCGGGATACTGTATTGTACCGGGATACTGTATAACCTTTCCCTTTTGATAGAATCATATGCTTTATTAAAGTCAATGAATAACTGGTGAACAGTCCCATTGTATTCCCATTTTTCCTCTAAAATTTCTCTCAAGGCGAAAATCTGGTTCAACGTGGATCTATTTCTTCTAAATCCACATTGGTTATCTCCTATGATTTCATCTACGTATACGCTTAGGCAAGTTAGCAGGATATTACTAAGTACTTTGTAAGATGTTGGGAATAATAAGATTCCGCTGTAATTATTACAGTCCGATTTATCACATTTTTCTAATAAAGCGGTACTATTAATGAAGTTTTCTATTCCTTAGGAAGCTCCTTCTTTCTCCATATAGCACTTATCAATTTATGAAGTTCCTTGATTTGTGCCGTTCCTTCCGCTTTAATTAATTCGGCTGGAATATTGTCTATTCCTGGAGATTTGATTTTTTTATCGACATTTCGACTTCGATCTCGCTAGGTTTGGGTATCCACGATTCTGCCGTATATATTTTAAATTCCTCTCTTTTCTCTCCGTTGTGTACATTAAGAAGTTTGTCGAAATAATTTTTCCACACTTCGATAATCTTAGTGGCACTTGCTTGAAAATCTCCGTGTTCATTTCTAATCATCCCTAATCTAGACTGGTAATCTCTCCTTAACGAGTTTCCCCTTTGTACCGATCTCGTATGTTATTTGTCTTGCCGTTTTCCATTGTAATGAATATGGATTTCTAACACGCCAGTTAATAATGATCCTGATGATTCAAAGATATTAGGCATGTTACTGTCGCAGTTACTGATAGGTCATTGTTAGAAAATCTTGTTCTGTGTTCTGAGTTCAATTTAATTTTCGCTAATTTGAAAATTATGGTTATTTCAATGTTATTTTATTTCCAAATTATTTTGTATAACTCAGTAAGCTACAAGCAAGTTCTCTCCTAGAAGAAAGGATATACATTTTGAAGAAGTATCTATAGGTACTTAGGAATTTCTTTCCGATTCCTCAATTCTATTCCAATAAGCCAAAATTTGTACTCTCTTGGTTTGGCAAATCAAATAGTAGTGTTACCAGGAAAAGCACAAATTGACAGCACCGGGAATCGAACTTTGAACCCCTCAATCCGTAGTCAGACACGCTAACGACTAGGGCAACGGTAATGGTCATACACACACACAGCCATATTCAATCCACTACTGGATGAGGCCTTTCCCGGAAGGAGGAGTTTTTCTACTGCTCCCAAGCTGACCAGACGTGTTGGGAGAGGAGAGTTGAAGCTCTAAACTGTTATTGCCACTTTTTTTAATTCACAGCAGCTCCCCAGTTGTCCTCACGATGCTGGGTCAACACAGAAATTTTGAGCCCCCACCGGGAATCGAACCCGGGACACCATTCGTATTGAAGTAGAGCACGCTACCGACTAGGTTACCAAGGAGGCTATATATATATATAATAAATCACAACCATATTCAATCCACTACTGGACGAGGCCTCTCCCCGAAGGGAGTGGTAGGTCTACTGCTCCCACGCTGACCAGATGGGTTGGGGAGGAGAGCCACTAACTTTTATTCATAGAAGCTCCCCAATAGCATCACGATGTTGGGTGGTCACTGTTTCAGACCCACACGCCTTGAAAAAAATCCTTGGCAGTGCCGGGACCCCTCAATCCGTAATCAGACACGCTAACTACTAGGTCAACGCGGGTGGTCGATTATATATAGGGTGTTTGATTAATGCGTATAAAAAATTAAAGGTGAATACCTTAAATCAAACAAAGAGAATGTTGATAGAAACGGGTGTCGAATATTCAGTACTTTCGGAGCTATAGGCTGCCGAATATGTAGGAAAATGAACTTCAGAGCGGATTATTTCGAATACGAAAAATCATAGATAAGGCGTATCAGAAAATATTACAGGACGTATCCGGGCTATCCAAAAATGCATATTTGAAAGTTCTATAAGTAACAATAATTCGCTTATTGCCTGTAGAAACTTCAAGTAAATTTCGTATGCTGAAAGAATTTTAAGTAATCGTGCTAGATTACATAACTGTCAGGGGTATGAGTAACATTAATTCAATGAGCAGTTAGAGTATTTGTCACAAACGAGGCCGTGTGTCGTTTCTTAGTGGATTTCGCAGTGAATAACAGATATAACAGTGTAAGGTAAAAAGTGACCCCGTTGGTCGGGTGAGCAGTGTGCGGATCACTCTGTTTCGATGAGGATTCCCAGCTGGGCTATAGAACCTTGTCGGCATTAAGAACTGTACAGCTTATTGAACCGAAAATCGTCCATATCATTATTGACTAAAATGCACTAGAAATGAAAAATTGAGGGCTGAATTCACAAGACGTGTGAACCGAAATTACCTGAAATTGAAATGAACAAGGAATGTTCAAGTGTACTTCAAATCAATTGATAGGATGTACATAATATCCTGAAAGAATATCAATACATGATTCTCTCTGTATTTGTAAGGTTAAGTATGATGCCTTAAAATGTTGAAATCGAAATCGGGAAAGACTGAATTTCCATGCAGAATTCAATTGAAGTTGACTGTCGTACTTAACATGGGCAAACACAATAGCATAACTGCTTGGTGGAGACTAGTAGCTACGACCGTAGATATGAAATAAGCACAGGAGAGACGGTTCGTGTTTGTGTGTCGCTCAGGTCGAACATAAGATTTTCAAAATGTTCACATGTGAACGCTGGGATAATATACTGAACAGAGGCACTGATCTCTATCTTTCCCATTCCATTTCATTGGAGAAAGCTCGCCGAGGGACATCATCAGTCAGACATTCAGGTGCAGCTAAAATTAGAAACTGAACGTCAAATGGGGTTTATGCATGGTAGCGTTCTAGACAAGTTCGAATACATTTAAATGTCATGTTTCAAGAAAGATGGATAGGAGTGTGTGGTCCAGTTTCGTGGCCTGCTCATTCACCAAATCTAAAGCCTATGGATCTTTATTTGTGGGGTCATTGCAATTATTGTGTATTCAACGGAGGTTCATTTTCTTCAAGATTTGCAACAACGTATCCACGACGGATTCCAAGTAATTCGAGATGCGCCTGAAATATTCGACAATATTCGAAGTTCAATAACTCGCCGTGCCCACGCTCGCGTTCGCTCCGATGGAGGCCACATAGAACACATATTGTAAAATAATGATACTATCAGGACATCAGCTTATTGCTAAAAGATAAAGAAGATTACAAAGACATCACTCCTGTGGTAAGTACAATGCATTAATTTCATACATTTTGGATTTGAATTTATTTATGATCTGTAGGCTCATTCCTTGCCAATCATAACAAGTATTACAAGCAGAGTGTTTCACATACGAAACTCCGATTTCCTTATTTGCTGCATAAGAATAAAATTTCAACGGTTTCCTTGTATTATTTATAATGTCTGTATTTAAAAGTGTGGGGATGAGACAAAATAATAAGATCAGGAGAATTTGCCCCTCTAAGAGTCACTTAGACAATTATTGTTATTATTTATAGCTAGTAGTAACACTATCGTTACGAATGTAGTGAATCTTTCCAACTAGTTTCTGCTTTTAGCTGCACCTTGGACAATATGGAACAGGGAAAACGTGTACATTCTGGAAACCTTATGTTCGTCCGGAGCAGGACACAAAAACGAGCCGTCTCTTCTGTGTTCATTTCATGTATACGATCGTAGGTACTAGTCTTCATCAAGCAGTTATGCTATTCTGTTTGCCCATGTTAAGTACGACAGTCAACTTCAATTGACCTCTTGCTGTTGGATCTGCATAGAAATTCAGTCTTTCCGGATTTCGATTTCAACATTTTAAGGCATCATACTTAACCTTACAAATACAGAGAGAATCATATGATGATATTCTTTCAGAATATTATGTACGTTCTATCAACTGGATTTGAAATACACATGAACATTCCTTGTTCTTTTCAATTTCATGTTATTTCGGTTCACACGTCTTGTGAATTCAGCCCTCAATTTTTCATTTCTAATGCATTTTAATCAATAATGATATGGACGATTTTCGGTTTAATAAGCTGTACAGTTCTTAATGCGAACAAGGTTCCATGACTCAGCCGAGTTTCTTCATCGAAGCAAAGTGATCCGCACACTGCCCATCCGACCAACGGGGTCACCTTTTACCTTAAGCAGTTTTATCTGTTATTCACATAATCACCGCCTTTCGACTGAGAAATGACACACTGCCTCATTTGTGACAAATACTCTAACTGCTCACTAAATTACTGTTACTCATACCCCTGAACAGTTATGCAATCCAGCACGAAAATTTAAAAATCGTTCCGCACACGAAATCTACTTAAAATATCGACATGCAATAAACGAATTATTGTTACTTGTCTAGAAGTCTTATAATTATTCTGTTTTTGATCCAACTTTTCTTGGAAGAATTTTTGGGAATCCCCTGGTATCTTTGGGGGAATCTCTTGCGCCCTGCTTGTAGAATTTTCAAATATGCATTTTTGGATAGCCCGGGTCTGACGTCCTCTAATATTTTCTGATCCGCCTATCTACGATTTTTCTTATTCGAAATAATCCGCTCTGAAGTTCATTTTCCCACGTATTCGGCAGCCTATAGCTGCGAAAGTACTGAAGACTATATATTTTTTATATCAACATTTTCTTAGTTCGATCTCAGATAAATTTTTATACGCATTAATCAAACACGTATATATTCACCCACTGCAGGATATATCTCGCAGTGCACCCACTGCCTTTTCTCACATATCTCGGTCTGCTGCTATCCTCATCCATGTAGCTCGTGAAAAGCGCTTGATTTCATCTACCTATCTTCCCTTTGGACGTCGTCTTGGTCGTTTCTTTCCTCTATGAATCCAATGTAGTACATTCGCCGTCCATCTTCCATCTGTTTGTCTAGCTATGTGACCGGCCCATCTCCACTTCATCTTCTTCCGAGCCTTGATTATATTCTCTACCTTTGTTTGCGTGCGAATCCATTGATTTGTCTTCCTCTCCCTCTTAGTTATTCCTAGCACACATCTCTCCACTGCTCCTTGTGTGGCTCTTAATCTTTGAGTTGTTTGCGCATTCAATGTCAATGTTTCACAGCCGTACATCATCACAGGTAAGACACGCTGATTATAAACTTTACGCTTCAGATACATTGGTAGTTTGGTTTTGAAAATAAAGTGTAGTCTTCCAAACGAACTCCACGCCATTTTAAATTTTCTATTTTCATGAGCCAGTCTTGTTATTCGATGTTTTGAGCTGGCCTAGGTAAACATACTCATCAACTATGCCTATTATTTCTCCGCTAATCTTTATTTCCTTCTTTGCAGTATGTTGATTGTACATTACTTTTGTTTTACTTAAATTCATTTTAATGCCTATTTTCGAACTCTCATTACCCAGTTCTTCCATTCTGGTTTGTAGTTCTTCTGCACTTGAAGCACACAGAACTATATCATCAGCGAATCGTAGATGATGAAGATATTTGCCATTAATTTTTATTCCAACTTCACCCCAGTTTAAATTTTGGAACATATTCGCGAAGACCACAGAAAACAGTTTGGGAGAAATTGAAACTCCTTGCCTTACCCCTTTTCCAAATTTAATATTTTCACTTTCTTGATGTAGTCTAATGACAGATATAGCAGTCGAGTAGATGTTTCGTTGTAAGTTGATGTATGCACTTTCGATGCCTTGATGTTCAAGTGATTTAAGTACTGATGCCAAGGTAACCGAATCGGAAGCCTTTTGAAAATCTATGAATCCCAAACATAGTGGAAGTTCACATTCTTTAGTCCTTTCCATAACTTCATTCAATGCTTGTATGTAGTCCATCGTGCTAAATCCATGACGAAATCCGGCTTGTTCCCTTCCCTGATTAAAATCCAATTCTAGTTCAACATGATTCAAAATTACTTCGGTGAACATTTTGTATTGAACTGACAGTAAACTAATTGGTCTGTAGTTTTCGACGCGTTCTTTGTCCCCTTTCTTCTACAATAAAATAATAATAGTATTATTCCAACTTCTGGATATTTCTCTCTTCCTCAGGCACATCGATAATAATTTGGCAAATTCCTCTTTCATCTCTTCACCTCTCGATTTAAACATCTCTGCTGTGAGTCTATCTTCTGGCAATTTTCCTTTCTTCTTCCCTCGAAGTAGTTTACCCGCGTCTTCTTTCATTACGTCTGGGACTTCTACACCATTTTCTTCTTAATCTTCATTTCCTAGTTCTTCTTCGGAGTAGTACAAGTCTGTAGAAATTTTCATTTTTTTTTTTAATTTCCTTATTTCGTGCTACGGTCCCGTCTGGTCTCTTAACTGCAATTATTTGCTTTTTCATTATCACGAGTTGTTGTTTGGTTTTCTTCAGGCTCTTGTTCCCTCGATTATGTTTCTAACAAGATTTTCGTTGTATATCCTCTCTTATTTTCTTCCTTACGGTTTTATTTACTTCTATGTAATCGATCCTCTTTATCTAATGTTGCTCTTCTTTCGTTTCCCTTCCATTCTTGATCCAGAGTTTAGTTCCTTCTGAGATTTTGCTCTCTTTTCTCTTTCTGATGCCTGCTATTTCCTTGGCTGTTTCTCTTCTTATCTCAGTCAGTATTTTATTTCTGATATTGAAGTTTTCTTCATCCTCTAACCCTTCGAAGACGCTGAATCTGTTGCTTAATTCTATCTCGAATATCTGTCTGTTTATTTTTGTATTTTTTTTTTTTTTAGATTTTCACAGATCTAAAACTAGCGGGCTTCCTCTGATAAGCTTCTTTTTCTCAAATTGAGTATTTAGTTTCAGCTTACATCTCACCATCCTATGATCACTCGAGATTTTGAAATTGTTCAGAACAGACACGTCTTGCAGAATTTTCCTGTTATTAGATAAAACGCAGTCTATTTCGTTTTTAGTCCCATTTGGGCCTTTCCATGTCGACTTCCTCTGGGGCGGCTTCTTGAAAAATGTATTGGAAATGAACAGTCTGTTGGCTTCTGAGAATTCCACTAACTTCTTTCCTCTTTTGTTTCTTTTGCTAAATTCAAAGTTTCCCACTTTCGTATCCCTGCTCTGCCATTACAATTTTGTAATGCGATTTGGTGCTATCCAAAATCTTCTCTATCTCCTCGTATGGGTCTTCGATTTCCTCCTCCGGATGTATAATTTTCATATAAACTTGTCCACTGTGGCAATACAACGCATGTTGAAATCCAAACACTTAGGTCTGTTAAATACACAAATCCTGTAATTAGCACAAGGACATCGGGTCATGTGTTTCAAGTAGTCACTGCAACATCATCACTGTAGAATATGAATGATTCGTACATATTTCAAGTATCATTCTATTTTGTATTTTGAGTATACGTTTATGCTTCATGCTGATGAGGTCGATGGTGTGGAACCTGGATAAAATTTAAAAAACACTGTAAATTTGTTATCAAAGACCAATAAAATATGTGTTTTTCAATAATGAAACTTTGAATTATACAAAATTTAAATTAATCTGCTAGAAAACCTTAAGAGGTATACCAAGTCTAAGATAACTACTGAAATGAAAAGAAAAAGATCATTCTAAAGCATTTATCTCATCAAAATAAAATGCAATATTTGTTAAAATAATGCAGGCCCCTGAAATTAATTAAAATTTTAATTTTTAAATCTAGAGTCAATATTCCCATGTTATTTCGTTAAACAAAATGACGTTTCTTTCAAGCAACAGACTACGAAGAAACAGTGTTTTAACGTGGTCCTGAAATTGTAAATAGAAATTTACAATTGAAATTGTAACGTAATATGCGAAATTTACATGTTCAAGTATCGTTTCCTTCAAATAAATCCAAGACTCAGAGCAAGATTAAATTTTAACGTATGAAAGCTGAAAGCAAGCATCATTTTTAGCTGGTTATGCATGTTTTTTAAAAAAACTATTAATACTTCAAACATTTAAAGGAGCCTTCTACTTTTCTTTAGAATTACAAGGATTTTAAATTGAATGTGAACAACCTATGTTAATACTTACCATTCTTACTCAAGTGTTTTGAATCGTTAAGCGTGCATATATATATATTTGAATTCGCTGTGGAAAACTAGAAACACAAGAATATATAAAGCTGAGACAAGGACAAAAGAAAAGAACTTATTACCAAGTTTTCAAGTCGTCTACTTTCGAAAAGATTACCAACTATTTTTGTTTTGTGGGAAAGGGAAGAAAGAAAAGAAATGAGATAAAAAGGGAAATAAATTAGTCTAAGTTTTTCATGGTTCTTGGGAACCATTTTCTTATATTTTCTCCTTCACAAATAAAAATGAGCTGGAATTGTCTTCCTTTTTTTTGTGTGTGTTTCTTGGGAAAGAAGTATTTTGTTTCCTTTTGTCTCTTTTAATCTTTGAAAATTTTCTGACAAAGAGAAGAGCTTAAAACATACTCCGCTTCTCTACTTCTTCCAAGGTAACCTTTGTGGATTATGTTCCTTATTTTAACCAATAGCATTTGTAGAACTAACTACTCTCTTAATATTGACAGAACATTTCTTTGACTGACGTGCATTTCTCATCTTGATTTAGGTTTGTTCATGGTTCGATTGTTGCAATGTTTTAAACAATGCATGTATGTATTCTAGTACAATTAGATTATGTAAATTGGAATGTCGGTTGTAGATTTGAAAGAGTCAGAATGGTGACATATCATAAGATATTTAGTGGAAATAATCATCCTATACATAAATTTACTGTTAGGAACAAGTTGAACTACTTTCGAACTGACTGCATGTTGGTGAATGCCTTAGCATCTGGCTTACTTTCAAACTCAACCTGACCTAGATCCCGCTTTATAGTCTAGAAACTATGTGCTTGATTAGGATGAACCTAACGAATCAACAAATTAAGTAGGGTTACTTCCCACCCTACTGCCGAGAACCCACTGCCCCTTCTTTTCTTCTTTGACTGTAAGGTTAACTTGGGTTGAACCAGTTCCAAAAACTACTTTTCGGATTATAAGAAATATTCATTCATTGACACCAGATAATCTAAGAATACAAAGTAGATATTATTGAAGAATTATAGTTCTGTTTACGTTCTGTTCTGTCTACAGTTATAATAATTGGTGAAGAAGATATGAGTAAAACTTATAATTATTAAAGGAAATTGTAGTCATTTGGAAAGGTATTTTTGTATGTAAGTTTTAGTTTCAACGTTTTGTTTTCTGTGGTTGAAATATTAATTTCCTTATTGCAGTGAGCAAGAGGAAAACATTTAGAAAAAAGACATGATGTAAAATCAATGGCAAAAGTTATCGGGTTGGAAAGGTAAAAAGAAGTTTATGAATGACAAATAGGACTGTCTATTAGCATTTTTACATGTGTACAGAGTAGTAAGGAACTAAAGCATATACACATAGCAGTTATTTCCTTGTCAATTCGTAAAATACTCCTAATATTGAAATTGTTATTTTACGAATTTATTCATTTCGTAACACCCAGGGCTCGAAATGAAAATTTGCACGAAACGGACGCTTTACCTTTGTTAAATATGCTGTTGTACTTTATTGTTTCTGATTACTACAGTGACGAGATGGAACAGAAAGGTTACCGATATTCACCAATCGGAACTCCGTTTCGGTTTATTACAGTCCATTTCAATCCCTGGTAGGAACCGTACAAAAGTAGGGTACGATATTTTACTGCGTCATAAATAAAAATATGATATGATTTGATTATATTCAGGGATGGAACCCGGTATTCCCCCCCCCCCGCTCTTTTGTCTCAGAATTCCTAGGGACATGGCAATTATTAACTAATTAGATCAATCAATTACTCCATATAAGAGCTTTCGTTTGATAAATAAAACTGGGTTTGCGTACACTTATGCTAGAAATTCCCACAAACTAAGGTCCTTTGAATGAACGCAAGTCATTGCGTTCTCATGTGATTGCGAAGTGCAAATTTGTGTTTATTTGAATTTCATTAGCATAGACACTGGAACGAAAGTAACATTTGAATTTTCAAATAACTTTGAACGTAACGCCCTCTATCGTTGTGCCGAATTTAGTTGCAATCAGTTTAGTCCATTTCACACACTGACATAATATGAGTTGATGACGTAATATGATTATATATTTTGTTGGGGAAAAAATGAAACAAAGGTGGAAGATAGGAAGGAAACGAGCAAGCAAACAAGTAAGAAAGATTTCTTATTTTGAAGTGTGTTGTGTAGTTGCAAGCATAAAGCTAAAAAAGTTTAAATGAATAAAATTGCATGTTCGCTTCTTAGACTGCTACAATGAGTTAAGTAATTTCATGAAAATCACTTTCAAGAATATGACTTTAATAACTTCAGCTCGATTTGTGATAATTAATTTGATCCGATTAGCCATAATGGAAATTTGTTGGCAGATAAACCTTGAATCTCTATCTTGTACCCCTTTTCTCGCACTCTTCTCTTTAATTCTTCACCTCTCTTCTTCTCTTTCCTCTAACCCCAACTTGTCTCCTCCATTTCTTGGTCAAATCGGATTTCCTTTCAAAATGCATTTTATCATCAGAGACAGTTCGCTAGGGAAGCACGTTTCATTCTCTTATCGTCACAGTACAGAAAAATAAGTTCCACTGGAGCTTCATTCACATCTTGCAACCAACATACCTTTCACTACGGCAGATCACATCTTATGAGCGTGTATGTTGTTCATTCCTTTCAGAGATGCGGTGAATTTGTCAATGTAATATCCTTGTTAAATCACTTTTAACTTTATGTATGTTACATACAACTGACATAATAAAATATATAATATAAAAGAAGGCTTATGGGACACAGCTACACTGAGAAAATATTATTTGCATCTCCGTTATGAATATACCTGTAAGACATCTGCGTTTTCTTCACTTTTATGACAAGAAAGTTTTAAGGTCAATTTCTGTGCGCTATTATCTGAACTACTGTCTTGATTTTCAATTCATTTACATTTTATTGGTTTGGCTATTTATTGGTTTGGCTATTTATTGGTTCAATGAAAAATAATTTATTAAGAATATAAAATACTTTCTATTGTTCATTTTTACTATTTCTCAGGAAACAAATCTTCAAAACACTTTTCATGATTAATTTGTTTTGTTACTCCTCGCTGTAAGTACTATGTATTGGGATCATTTGAAAAGTTCTCGAAAAGAAGTGGAGAGACAGTTTGCATTCTTTCAAAATTACTTTCATTGTTTAATTTAATCTACTTTAATATCAACATACTCTGACCAGTATGATCCAAAATTATTTTACCAGTACTGAAATCCGGTTAAAATATCTATCAACCACTTCTTATACTTCTTTTTATTATTAAAATTTGTCTTCATCAAGAAAATATATGGATGCTCTTTGGATACTCCGGACAAGAAATCACCATGTTCAATTCCTTATTTCGAATCTAGACCTTATTTTGAAGGTTTAGAAGCGATAAGCCCAGACAACTTAAAGAAACTAATATAAGTTAAGGTAATCCAATTCCAAATTCGGGGGAGTTTTTAAAGAGTAGTCAAATATTTCATCAGTGGACGTATATGAAAGTCTTATGAAGTTAAACTAGCAAAATAATGTTGATATGGTAACAGACCATACTTCAGTTCAATCCCTTTTACCACTGAAACAATACTTGAGTGAGGGAATGAATAGTGATGGAAGAGCATATTATTTCCTAAGCCTGCTCGGAATACTTTTGTCTGCTCGATCTAATGTATTGGAATAGCACTCCCCTAGTAATCTATTATTAAAATTCCTTTATGTTCTCAGAAATTGATGGCATTACCTTTTCAGCCAATGTAAGCCCCTTAGCTTTCTCGTGTGGCTAAATGTCTTTCGTTACACTTTTTGTTTGTAGCGTGTAGTGATGGATCTAAGTTTCATTAGTGCTTGTACATTGAGGAACACAATCTATCTTATTAATTTTAACGCGCTTCAAACACGTTCAAAGATGCTTTTGACTGCGTTTCTGTTCGTTGTTAGCAAACGTTAGACCCATTTTACATAGACCTTTCTCATACACGAATTTTAATCAAAAATACGGAGTGTAAGTTTACATGAGTTGTCAATAACCATATCAACTTCAAAGTTTTTAATGCTCGATCCTTCAAAACAACCGAATGGCTATTTCAACAGTTTCCATTATTGTTGTACTTTTTGGACTAAACGTTGCTACCTTGCGTGTTTCCATGACAAAATTTCAAATCAGCAGTTCAAAAACAAGACAAGAACATTTACGTACGAGACTGGTTATAGCATCTAAAGAAGATTGGTAGAGGTACAGTCGGAGAATTGTATATCTCCTTTTAATGTACCGTTACCAGTAATGAGACAAGAAAACAAGAACACGAAAATCTACTGGAGTATTTCAGTATGAATACCCTTTCTTCATGTAACATTAATTGTCGTATAAACTTATATTTTTTTCTCTTCTGTTAAAGGCAATCGGTCAAATACTTTCATTTAAGAACATGTATTAAAAATATTCTTCGCGCTACAAGCTTCAACCTTATACGTATTCATACACATATCAGATGCATCTATACTTCGTTCAAGAAAAGCACTCTCACTTCTAAAAGGAATATATATATATATATATATATATATATATATATATATATATATA
>JAGDQP010005333.1:35783-79007 GCA_022664845.1 Lepisma saccharinum
TATATGTACTACATATGTGTGTACCTATCATGCGGGAGAGTTTGAGAACCAGTGAGAGAGGTTGTCGAGCGAGCGAATCTAAATGTACACATCAAACTGGTTAATATCCCATCAACTAATAGATTTAATATGCCAATAGATTCACTTTCATACGACATTTATTCGTAAATGTTCGTAGTATATGCCTTTTTATATATGATACGCAATAAGGTGGCACAAAATTGTGTATCCCAAAAATTAGAAATATCGATTTTCTCAAAATCGGACATCTCGATCTTTTTTTCAAAAAGTTCTTAAATGTTAGTCATACCTCCCTACACCCACCATGAAAATGGCAATTTGGGACGATAATGGGATCGTGAGATATAAAATATTTTCTTTATATTTCTGGGGAAGAAAAGGCATTAGCAGTTCACAAGGGGAAGAGGTACAGTTAGACAGTGTACTAACATTTTTGGTCATATTACAAAAACAAGAAAGTCAATTTAAAAAAGCTAATACAGAACTGCCTAAAGAATATCTCTTTCATTTAAAAATGTAATGGAAATTTTAGGAGCAAAACTGACCTCGTAGCATAATTTTAAATGTAGATGCTCTTGACGCCATACATTTTAAATGGGAGAGAAATATGGAGAAGAAAAAAATCATTTTTTTCGTGTAAAACGTGGCTTGTTTTAAAAGCATTGACAAGATACTTCTTTTTAGTATCCTCTTTCACTTTATATATCTTTCCCCTCCATCCTATGTACCAATTCTTTGTGAGGTTATTAAAAATGAAATTCCTATAGTAATATATGGGCTTCTGTCTTTCTCACATCGTCCACCAGATGCTCATATTTACGTTAGGGTTTGTATTCCTTTTCTACGTTTGTATAATACTTCCGTGGTGACCATTGACCAGTGTGCGTGGGGGAGGTAGAGAACTGTCTGGTCTCAAGTGACATGAAAGAGTCGTGAGTAGACATTCCAATAGAGCAGGGTTCCCTCCCTCTTTCATTCATCAGAGCAAGGTCGTGAAAAAATACTTTAGTTCAGTCTGGTGTTGATGAGAGATCATGACGGAAGAAGTGGCTTTCGCGGGTGTTTGTGCCAGCTATTTGGTCACCCAGTCTAACAGGAAATATAAGCGCAAACGATATTGGATACGAGAGTTATTTAAAAGGGGTAACCAACATGCAGAGCACTTATTGAGAGAACTTTAATTGGAGGATGGTGTTGGCATTGGCTTAGCATTCGGGAGCTTGTGGGTTCGATTCCAGCGGCCGACCACCCTGACTGAGGCTTTTGCAGCGTTTTTCCTCAGTCACATGAGGCGAATGTCGAGATAGCACCTTCAACATAGACCCTGTCCAACACCTTCCCGAATCCTTCCCACTTTCTCGGCCTGAGCCTTAGATGCCTAGAGGTCATAAATGTAATTCAAATTTAAAAATATTGTAGAACAAAACCAGCAAAAACCAATCAGTCCAGCCTGATGTCTGTATTTAAAACAAGGCAGTAAGAATTATTAGTTTGAAATTAGTTACTTACAGGCTAATGAACCTACCACATTATTATAATAAAGTAGTAAATGTGGTGGGTTTATTAGCCTGTAAATAAATAATTTCAAATTAATAATTCTTACTGTCTTTTTAAAATTGATCTTTATGGACTAAGCATTTAAGGGGCAGGCCGTGATAAGGGGGAGGATTCGGGAAGATGTGGGCCGGGACCTATATTGAAGGTGCCATCTCGACATTCACCTGTTGTGATTGAAATAATAAACTGGAAAAACCTTAGTCAGGGTGGTCAGCCGCTGGAATCGAACCCACTTGCTCCCGTCGGGACGAGCGTAAGCCATAGTGCTTTTACCGCCCATCAAATCCATTTTATCTTATCTTACAACGACCTTCCGACTGCTACGCCAATGCTTTATCACTGAACTAGGGTGGGTTGGCTTGTTCTACACAAGAACTGAAATTAAGATACTGTATATCACATTTTAACCAGTTCAATTTACTTTGCTAGAAGCCATTTTGTGTACTGCCGTTTAATCTAATTATACAATTAAGCTAATAATACACGTTATACACAAATGGCTATGTACTTATGTTAGAGTTTTTTCAAACATGATCCCATTGAAAAATACCATCATGAAATTTTGCACATACATTCTAATCAGAAGCACATTGAACATATTTTTTCTCAAGAAAAATTAAAAAAAAATATTTCGAGTTTTTGAAAAAGCAAGTTTTGTTTTAATTTTAAAAAATATAAAAATTGGTCTAATAAAATCAAGTAATATATCAAATTACAGCTCTTGAAATTCTTAAACGAATGGTGCAAGTTTGCGTTGTCTAGGGCAAATAGTTTTTGAGTTTCGGGCTCTTAAAGGTTTCAAAACGCGTAAAAAATCAGTCAATTTTTTTTTATTTTTAACAATGTATAACTCAAAAACCGAAAGTGACAAAAACATGAAGTTTTGTATTTTTGATTATATTAATGAATGAACAGTTACCAAATATCACACATTTTGTAAAACCTAAGTTTTGAAACTATTTTTATTGGTTGATTTGGTATGGAATGTTTCCTAAAGCTAATGGTTACTGGTAAGTGATAACTTACTACCTATTTGGGTAGAAATATAAAGTCTTTATACCTGCTTGGGATAATATTTAGGATCAACAACCGAGGATGAAATCCTCAGGCATCATAGCAAATTCCAGGCATTCCTTCCGGAAAATCGAACATTGAGCATAGTAATGGATTGTAATACGTTTGTGAAGTTATCCCCCCACCCAAAACCAATTAAGGTGAAGATTATCCAGGTCGTTAGGCAGTTGTTCTGGGGGAATAGGGAGTACATTACTTTCGTTAGGGAGTAAGCAATAACGTGCTGACGGCGCCAGCAAATGTGGGGGGGGGGTAACTGCACACAGCCCCCCACCTATACAATATATGTTTGGCATTGACTGCAATCGTTAGGGATGATTAGGGAGTACATTATTTTCGTTTGGGAGTGAAGGATAACTTGGTGACGGCGCCAGCAAAAGTGTGAAATTAGCCCCCCGAGGTACCCCAATTAATCAAATTTTGTGTCGGCGTTGTCTGCAATCGTTAGGGAATAATACGGAGTACATTATTTTCGTTAGGGAGTGAAGCATAACTTGGTAATGATAGACGCAACTATTGCTGATAGATTCACACCCTCATAGCTATTGTAATTTTAATCGAATCAGCTAGGGAGAATCAGGGGTACTTTTTTCGGTATAGTTTAAATGATAAACAGTGAGGACTCCTAGATATATGTCGGCTAACATCACAGAGGCCATCAGCTATTCATTTTGGTATTGAAGTTTCGTCTATACATTATTTTCGTATAGATCGGAAGATAAGTTGGTCAGCGTGAACAAAAATTCCGTCATAGTAGAAACATTCGCCAGGTGTAAGAGCCCGATTTTGATGAACATTTTTATCAATGTACAGTGCATAGGCAAACCTTCACAATCAAAATTATAAGTGCTGACGTCAACAAATAACTACAGGAGAACCCAAGATAAAGGTAACGTAGAGAGCAAGTAAATCGAATACAATGTACAAAAACAACTTTTCTTTTATAAACTGTTGTATGTATTGAAAACAAATGGCTAATTGTGAATACTGGACAAGAGGTGATACATGCCGGACAAAGTGACACGTGAAATTGGTCTGTAGAATAAATGAACGAAAGATGAAAAACATTTTTGTTGAAACTGTTGAAGGAACAAAAATCAAACGGAATACACTAAGGGAAAATGAAGGCATAATGAACCGTGAAATTGACCTTCTCCAGGTCAATTTCACGGTTCATTTTGGCTAATAGGATTAGAGTTACGCCAAAATTGACTTCGTGAATGGGTTTCTTGGAACATTGCAGCACAAATTGATATATCACATAATCCACTTAGTATTTAACTTTTTTGAAGCATAGTCAATATAGCCGCTTTCAAAATGGCGGTCATTGTCGTCATACCATCTGGCATGTATCACCTCCTGTCCAGTATCCATGAATGGCCATTTGCTTTCAGTATATGTAACAGTTTATAAAAGAAAATAAGTTTTGCTTACTCTATATTCAATTTACTTGCTCTCTACGTTCTATCTTTCTCGGGTTCTTCTTTCTTTATTTTTTATCGACAACACCTATAATTTTGGCTATGAAGGTTTACCTAGGCAGTGTACCTACATACGAATTTTCATCAAAATCGGGCTTTGACACCTGGCGAGCGTTCCTTGTTAGTTCAAACAGCCATAACAATTCAATTTTAAATGGAAAATTCTTCCAATAATTAGGGCTTGCTGGGAGACATAGGGAGCAGTACATTACGCTCGTTAACAATTAGAACATGGCCCTTCGCCGTGAAGTGCCTTTTCGGGATTAAATATCTCAGATGGGTCCCCATGAAATGCATCGGAAATTTTGTGGCTGGGAATCTAAAATAACGTGTCCAACTCGAAGAAAACATTGCACCTTTTATTCCGAAGTGACTGGTTTAGTTCAAGCTGATTACTGCGTACATGTAGGTTCATTTTCAAAAATCCTTCACTCCCAAACGAAAATAATGTACTCCCTATTCCTCCCTAACGAATGCAGACAACGCCGACACAAAATTTAATTCATTGGGGTACCTTGGGAGGGGGGGCTAACTCCACAATTTTGCTGGCGCCGTCACCAAGTTATACTTCATTCCCTAACGAAAATATTGTTATCCCTATTCCTCCCTAGCGACTCGCTAACGATTGGAGATAACGCCGACACAAAATTTGATTAATTGGGGTACCTTTGGGGCTAACTTCACACTTTTGCTGGCGCCGTCACCAAGTTATCCTTCACTCCCTAACGAATATATGGTTATCCCTATTCCTCTCTAACGACTCCCTAACGATTGCAGACAACGCCAAACAGACATTGTATAGGTGGGGGGGGGGGAAGTTAACTCCCACCACATTTGCTAGCGCCGTCACCACGTTATCGCTTACTCCCTAACGAAAGTAATGTACTCCCTATTCCTCCCTAACAACTCCCTAAGGATTTGGTTAATTTTCACCTTAATTGGTTTTGGGTGGGGGCTAACTTCACAAACGTGATTGTAATAGCGTTAACAGCGCTTTTAAGCTGCATTTGGTGAAAAAATAAATGTGCTTACAAAGGAACCAAAAATATTTTCTGAAGAAACTTAACCTAATATGTAATTTACTTTCTCGTAATTAAATAACGTCAAGTTTTGCGTGAAAGCAACTAGTTCTCATTCAGACGCGTACCCAAAGTTCTTTAATGGGGCCGAATACGAACTAATTATTATAGATCATGTAAAGATTTTAACTCATTGCTTTTTCTCAAAATAATAATAATTTAGTATTATTATAAAGCTTAATAGATTTTTTTTTCAACGAACGAATGTAATAATATTTTAATCAACTAAAAATCAGTCTTAAAGTTTTGTATTATGTGACATAAACGTCTATTTAATTTTATTTATTTTAATATTTTTGTATTGTATGTTTTGTACTGCATGTTTCTTTGCCATATTTGGGTCATCTGGTAGGATGTGGAAAGTATGTCATCTGGTAGGAATGGAAAGAGGGTAGCAGAAGCACAAAACTCAACCGTGGAAGAGATTTGTCTCCTTTTTTTTTCGTCCACACCAAAGGACCCTTGTCTGTCTTCCATCTCGGTTGGGAGACAAAAATCCAGACTTCTGTCTGAAAGCTGACCGCGGTCGGTCTGTGGAGAAATCCAAGACTGTCCGCAGACAGTCTGCAGACTGTCGGCACTGCGTGTTGTTCAAAGCCTCGATAATATGTATTCTAAGCATCCGCTCGCGCAAGATATCCTATGTAAGACAAACGCCATCTGTTCTGCTGGTGGTGAGGTTGTCTTTTCGTAGATACAAGACATGTTGGTATCCATGGTAATGAATTGTCAGACGAAGCTGCTCGTGAGGCCTCTTTAGAGGATAACATTGATATTCAGCATGTCCCATTTCAGGACATGTTGATATATTATAGACAGGTTACGCGGAATGAATGGCAGCGACGATGGGATGACGTTGTTGTTAATAAAGTAAAAGAAATTAAGGTAACTGTTGCTCCATGGAAATTATCTTGCCGTGATAGTAGGCGTGAAGAAGTACTTTTATGTCACCTACGTATAGGACACAGTCGCCTGACACACTGATATATGTTGCGACGATTGAATCCACCGCATTGTAGTTTTAAGTATCCGTCACGTTCTCTTAGATTGTCCAGGATATAAGGTCCGGTATCCAGATATCCGGTCTCTCAGACGACGTTATAACATCCCCAATGACATGGCGTCATTATTAGGGGCTGAACTAGGTATGTTGCGGAGACTTTTTATGTATGTTCGTGATAAAAGATAAAATGAATTTTATGGGCGGGTATGTTCGTGAGACAAGTTTATCTCCGTCTCTTTGAGACGATTATGTCCCTTAGCTGTTAAGTTTTATGTAGTATTGTTGTTTTATTTTGTGAAGGCCCATTTACAGCCTGCATGTTTTTTTTTTTTTAAATTGTTATGCTAAAGACGTTATACATCTTTAATTTTCTTTCTCGTTCTTTTGGCCATTTACACCACTGTTTTATATTTCTGAAGACCTTTTACATCTTCAGCTTTTATATGATTTTACTGTTTCAGTTTTCGTATTTTATCCAAATAACAGCTAAGTTTAGACGTGACAAAGATAAGGGGCTTCCTCCGTATTGCGACGGGGGTAAACCATAGTGCTGTTACCGCCCATAAAATTTATTTTATCTTTATCTTATGTTTACCGGGGTTTTTCAACCGCGCCCCTGGAAGAATTAGTCTCAACAATTGTATTACACATACATATACTGAAATACGTATATAATTGCACATTCTATAATTATTGCGCATGTTATTTGGACGTTAACTAAGGAAGTACGATATATTGTTAAGTAACATTTTGTAATTTTACATTCTAGCACATTATTTATAATCAATAATGTGCTAAAATGTGGGGTCAATATACATTATTTATAATTTTCGTGAGCCCCCCACGAACCCTCCGAACGTAATCTTCTGAAAGAAACACTGGATGTATCTATCCATATATCGATCCAAAAACCATTCCAGAATGCAGGATTATACCGCATGAGACCTATCTTTAAGAAAACGATCCTCAATAGTAGTTCATGGACCTGAGGTGCACTAGAACGTAGCGAGGGTAGTTAATGCACCCTGCGGCGAAGTAGAGAATCAAATCGAGAATCGTAAGCATGTGTACACTTGCCAGTTACCTTCTTTCTTTGCACTTACCTCCTTCATCAGAAAACTGACTTTATTATAACATCAACTCACAGTTGAGATACTCCACTGTTATCCTAAAATAATGATGAAATAAAATAGCTGATATTCTGTATGATTCAATCATACGACACTATGCGTTGACCTGTGATGTGATGCCTGATGACATCCTGACCTGCGGGTGCTGCCAAAAGATGACATGGAGTCAAGCCATTTTCATCTTACATAGACTTCACTTAAAAGTTATCAATGATAAAAAATACTTAATAACAAAATTGTGGGTGTAGCTTATGGCACAATGAGTTGAACAGTCATTCTAATCTGAAGAAAATCAAAGACAAATCACAGTAATGGAATAAAGATAGCATTTAATCAAGCTCACATTTGTCTAAAACTACTGTAGAAATATACGTAATTCCGTTTATTAAGAAAGTAAATCTCAGAGTGGAAAATTGTGCTTTAAATATCGATCTTAGATACAGATTAGCGTCGATCTTCGATATCGGAAATGTCGGCAAAATTATTTGCCATTTGATATTGATCGATATCGGACACCAACATCGATCGAAGTTGCAAATCATGTGTTATTGATATTGGCCGATATCAATGTGCTACTGACAGTGAGGTAGCTTGATCAATGATATAAAATCATTCCAAAATAAAATAAAATTATAATTATCATATATTAAAATGAGTAAATTGGAATTTGAAATCAGAAGCAGTAGATATTTTAAATAACAGTAGATCAGTATCGCCAGACAGTAACATGTCAGAACCGTTCAGGAAAATCTTTAACAGTGTGCCGCAAGTTGGATTTTAATATAAATAATTCAGTTTCATTTGTTTTAAGCATGTTGTATTTCCATGAAATCGCAATAGTAATTTAAAGTGGTTGACAGTAAGCTACTTTCTGACCGTTGATTTCAATCATACATGACCTTAGATTATTTTTACAACTTGAACTTCTTGAAAGTTTTAATTTTTGAAAATGCATAGAACTAACTTTATTTCATTTCATGATTAATTTTTGTGTGTGGTGGATAAACAAAGTGGGTAAAACCAAACACACCTAGGAAATGTACTACTTTATGTGCTTCATGTAAAACTTACTTTATGCGAGTGCATATAAATTTCATTTTGCTTAATACTGGTCTAAAATTTATTTCCAACGAAGAAAACAATGCTATGATAGATGATTCACCACCATTAGCCATTAACTCATGACCAGAGCTAAAACCAAGTCACTTTTGGTGACCCGGCCTGACCCAGTCTGGGAATTGTAATTAACGGAATTTCGAAGTCATATTTTTTGTACTCTGGGAGTAACATCTTCGGTCCTGGTCACCCCTGAAAGAAACACTGTTCAAACGCAAGGATTATTAAAAACATTACTTTGTCCTCCGGGCTACCGGGTCTAAATCAGGTCACCGGATTAGGCAGGGTCTGAAGTCTAGAACCGGTAGCCCGGTCCAAAACGACCCGATTGACTCAGTGACCCATTCAGCTCTGGTCATGTCTATACACTGTCTTTTGAACTGTACATGGATAAATTCCTTTTTTGAATAATTATTTTCATTTTCCCTGGAACCTCCTCCTCCTCCTTCCTCCTCCTCTTCTTCTTCTTCTTCTTCTTATTATTATTATTATTTGAACGTAATACATTACTTTTTCAATACAAGACTGAACTGAACTGGAAGTTTCTTGTCAGCGATAAGTAAATGTACTTTCAACGAGCTGTTCTGTTCAATTGTTCCATTTTTATGAGCCTCTCCATAACTGGATATAATAAAATACAAAAAAAAAAAAAAAAGGAAATTCATTATGGAAACCTGCACATAAAATAAAGAGCGAACGTAGATAGTATTATAGAACCGCAACCATCTCATAAACATGTAGTATTTTGTAACATTTCATAATAATCTAGTTACAGAAACTTCTAATAAATTTACACTTTTGGTAGTATGGTCCCCTTTCCTTTAAGTTTTTAAATGCGCAATTTCTGTATCCTATTTTCACTAGTGAAATCCATGAGAAAGTGGGGGCAACTACTTTACTTGCTCCTAACCGCAGCCCATGACTCATGATCATAATATACAGACAAGAAAGAGATATGGTTATTATATAATTGCATAAGTGATCAATCAATCCATAACTGCTTATAGTATATAAATGGTAAACTCTAATTAATTAATACTTATAATTGAATTAAAAAAAAAATAACTTTATTATTCAAATTTCATGCTTGCACGCATATTGATCTTGTACTGCTATTGGCTAATTCTTTCAACTAATTTTGCTTATTTTTTAAAGACGTATAATTTACATGATTTGAAAAAGTTGTAAGAATTTGATACATCACATTTTTTAATTTGTATATGAGGGTGATGAGAGGTTCGTAAGTCAATGCATTTTTTTTATCCAGTGCGAAGAAAGCGAGAAGAAGCAAAACTGGAACGAAGTTCGGTGGTCAGTTGTTTGAGACAGGGGGAAGGGAAGAGATGTGAGAAGTGCCCATGAGCTATATATGTCTTGCAAGATCTCTTCTGTCCCTTCAAACCACAAATGATTCTTGTGGACCCTTCTTGGAATTTTTCCATGGAAGATGACAAGGAACCAAGTCATGAAAACCTTAGCCAAGCAAGATTTCGACTTTGTAACAGAGCCATCTGGATGTCGGCTAATGGGAAAAACGAAACTCGAAACTGTAACCCCGCTTCTTAAGATAAAAACCTTTCGTAAACTTTGTTTCTTGAGGTCATTGTAGTCATTAATGACTTCGACCCGTCCCCAGTGCCGTCCCCAAACATCTGTGCCGCAGACAAAATTCAAACCCGGAACCTTGGATTTGCTTGCCTGACACCTCAGACCGAACGGTTACCAAAGTTGGCTTCGTATGAAGAATTTAAATATTTATGGCTTTTAGCGTTAGGCATCTATGGCTCAGGCTGGGATAGGGAGGGGAAAGGATGCAGTAAGAAGTTGGCTAGAGCTAAAGTTTATTGAATTAACTAGATATTTGTCTGGTGCGACTGACGAGAAACAATAGGTTCACATTAAGAATATTATTTATTATTGGAACCGGGACCAAGACGTCGTTGGGAGGACATTATTAGAAGAGATCTTAGAGAAGTAGGCGTTCGTGATGAAAACTGGCTTGATATTGCCCAGAATAGAATCCAATGGCGAACGTTTGTTACTGCGGCGATGAACTTGCGAGTTCTATAAGCAGTAGAGTTGGTAGTTATTGGAACCGGGACCAAGATTGGTATCCTGATATTTGAAACTGAGGATTCGTATCTGATACTTGGAACCGGGTGCCCGGATCTGAATCCTGAAACCGGGTAGAAGGATACAGGATACGGGTACCCGGTTCTAGGAACCAGATCCGAATCCTCAGTTTCTATTTCCAAGATACGAGTTCAAGTCTCGGTTCCAATATCACGTCCCCGAACAGGATCCATGTGTTCATCACTATTATATACCAGTCCTTAATGTGGACCTAGGGGTTTCCTCAGTCACACCAACCAAATATCGACTTGGTATCTTGAACTTAAGCTCGGGCAATTTCTTACTGCATCATTTCCCCTCCCTATACCAGCCTGAGCCATAGATACCTAACGCTAAAACCATAAATAATTTACTTTCTTTATACGGAGCCAACCTTGGTAGCCATTCGGTGTGAGGCGTTAGGCTAGCAACTCTAGGGTTCCGGGTTTGAATCTGGGGCACGGCAGTTTGGGGACAGTACTGGGAACGGGTCGAAGTCATAAATGACTGCAATGACTAAAAAAAGAACAAAGTTTACCAAAGGTTTTTATATTAATATGGACCACTAATGCCTTTTCTTCCCCCAGAAATATAACGAAAATATTTGTTTTCTCATATTCCATGATCCCATTATCGTTCCAAGTAGCAATTTTCATGGTAGGTGTAGGGAGATATGACCAACAGTTAAGGATCTTTTTCTAAAGAAAATCGAGATATCTGATTTTGAGAAAATCGATATTTTAAATTTTTGGGATACACAGTTTTGTGCTATGCTGTTCCGTACCATATCAAATGAAAACTTATTACATGTGGTATAAAATGAGCTATCTCCGAGATCTCTAGCACCAACCATTGCAGAGTAATAAGGACATTTGCAACGGAAAATGGGAGTTTTTGGAAATTTTTGAACTTTCATAAAACGAAAGCCAGTGAGTCAAAAATTCTGTAAAAAATAATTTTTAATATTCTCAACGGTTACTAGCAACAAACAAAAAAAACATAGAAATCTGGGAGGGGGAGATAGAAATGTGAGTTGAGTTGGAATGACCCATATACTTGTTTCCTTAAGTATGCCACTAAAGTAACCAATTCATTCTTCCCGTTATTTTAATTTTGTACACCTTATTTCCAGTAAAAAACGTTTGAATGAACTTGTTTAAAACAAAACAGTAAATGAAATTATGAAAATGGTGAACTGAGCACACCGTCCAAAAGATTGTAATTTTTATACATAGTGCGTCACACTATACTTTCATTTTTGCAGGTGTCTTCGATCCGACAGAACTTTTTAATAAGCAGATAGATAAGGAGCTCTCTAAAAATCTCAGGATGCCACAGGGTGAACTTCAGAGGAAATATCTTTAGATGATTACTCTGGATGTACGCAATATCAAATACAACTGTATACAGAAAACACTTATCAAATACAGCAATGTCAAATACAGAAAACTCTTTTACGTTTCCCATTGGCACAGAAGACCCAGTTGGCAAAGCAAACAATGTTGTGCACGGCTCCAAAGAGTTCATTGTAAAAATTGACTGTTCGCATGATTGCATCCCATGTACCCCATCGAGTTAATTGGTAAGACATTGTAGTATTTATGTAAATTTTAGTTACAAAATGGCGGACGTGTTTAAACCTGTGTGTAGACTTAGCCAGTGGATCTAGCAAGCTGCAGTTGGTATGAGATATTCCTACATGGTTTGAGTAAGTTTACTTGAGATTTAGTCCCTCTCCCACCGAACCGAAGGTCATTACGGTCTGTTTATAGATGACCAAGCGTAAGTTTGATCGATATTTTAATGCTAGTGTAATAATTGGATTACGGTAATTACGGTTTTACCGCCGTGCGGCCTCTGCGTCGTTTCCGAAGCCCGCCCCGTGCCGTTCGCGAAGGCCGGTATCAAGAACCCGAGAAAACCGCATAACGCGATGAAGTAAGTTAAATTTATTATAGGATTTTTATCTGTTCCATTTTTATGCTCGCAGTTTATTGTAGGGTGAGGATCAACATTTTAATTAGACAGAGAATGGTGGCCCATTCGCCATCCACGCGCAGCACTCATTTGCTGTGACTTTAGCGAAGAAAGTTACTTGCACAAGTAATCTTTTATTACGGTATTTTCAAACTCAGAGGTCATGATCTGCGCATGCACAGAGTTGTTTGTTATGCTTGAAGGATTTTTTCCTTGTTTGACATTTCTATGCTCGAGGAGCAAGATCGAACATGCCCCTGCTTTCCCAAGAATTTGACTGTGCGGGTGTTATTTAATTTTGTTTGTGTCATTGTTATCTTTGGGAACGTGCTAGGGCATGCTCCGACTTTTCCTGAAATTGTTTTGTGCAGGTGTTTGATTTTCTTTGTCTGGCATCTGCTGATATTCGCCGCATAACAGGCGTTGGCGAAGCATGCTAGAACTTGTTATTTATCATTGTTTGATGTTGACAGGAATTTTTGTGTGTTTGGAAAGATTTTTAAAAAAAATCTATATCATGTAAGCATAGGTGCTAATGTTTCGCACAATGTTGTGGAATATTGCTCAATACTTACTTACCATTCAAGTAAAGCTGCTTTGTACTGCCTTCTGCTGCATTCATTTTTAACTTTTACTATTTCAAACTTTGAACCTTCTTAAAACTATTATATAATTATGAAATAAATATATTTCTATACACTTTACCTTTTTGTTTTCTTTAATGGATTTTTGAAATAAAAGATTTTGTTTTACCTTTATATGAAAAAACTTTATCTACATTTTTATTTCCGTTTTATAATATATTTTACAAGATATATTACAATCTCATCCTTTTTTGCAGATTCGTAATATGAAAAGTAGAAATCACATTTTTTCTCGAACACTGAAATAAGTAAAATCTTTACAGAACAGTCCACAAAGTACAGTTTTTCGTGCTGAATTTGAATTTAATTTACACGCTATAATTTGCAATTTTGTTTTAAACATTTTACAATCACATTCCTAGGTCCATTAAGAAGCAATCAAAATATTGATCCCGTCCATGTTTATTAATATATATTGCAGTCCAGTGATTTGTAGGGGAAATTGATGGACTTAATTAAGTGCCGCCGGATATTTAACTTGTTTTAGTAAAGTGTGCACTGAATAAATTCCAGTAAGCATACTTGCACTAGTACAGCCTTGAAGCCCAATTTATAAAGTTTATTCACTCCACATCTGAATCATTTTCACTTATTGGAGTTAATTCATACACTGTTCTGTTTTCAGGTAGAAAAAAAAGTACGTAGATGATAATTACTTAAATAGTTTGGATACACTGAAGCTTCTTTTAAGGCACAACGAAAACTTGTAAACTGATGAAGATGATGAACATAACTTTGTGATGGAAATGTTAAAGCATTATATTTTGGACACTGAATGTCTTCCAAATTAAACACTGTTCTTTGTGGAAGATACTTAAGGAAAATGTGTCGTGCTTTGCCGATAGTGAAAACACTATCGCTGTGCGAGATATACGTGGTAAGGATGTTTTTAACTTCACTATATGCAACTTCGCCTTATATCCACTCTAAGCCAAATACATGCTGGGTTAAACCATGATTTGCATACCTTAAACTAGGAATAATCTTTACTATTGAAAAAGGAGGTTTAAATATCCAACGTTTGCTATCTGTATGAACTATGGCTAATTCTTTGACTATGAAATTATTTTCTTCGTTATAATCGAAGGCTGGAAAGTGTACGATAGTTCTCATGGTTGATTTCTAATTAGCTAAATTGTACATGGTATGATCCGTATATACATTTCGATCCTTATCGATCTGTATAGGGAATCAAATTGAGCGTAAATAATACATGAAATAGAACGTGCTAGATTTTAATTGAACACTATTCAGAGATTAACGGGAGAATCCTTAATAACATCCCATGTAGAATCATCTAAAGTATTAGTAGGAGAAAGAATAAAAGCATAAAGAGTATAACCATGAGGGTAATCAGAATATGTGACCGTATGACTTATATTTTCACTAAACATACCAGTTCCCGAGAGCAGGGTGTGATAACTTTGAACGTATAGCATAATTAGGAGTAAGGAGTGGGAGGATAAAATTGGGAATCCACTTGTACTTGTAATTTGTTAACATTAAAAGTTTGAAAGTGGAAAGAATTTTCATGGTATTTTCCATTGAATGCAGTATTTGCAATAAAGCCAATAATGAGACCCTTTGGAACATTCCAAAGAAATATATTATCAAGATTATAGGAATCAACATTTGCAGGAATAGTATGTACTCTTGTTTCAACTCTAGTCAGTGGTAATTTTTCAGTATCATAGCTCATAAAACTGTTCAACTGTAAAGCTAAGTCAGCAGAAATATTAATTCGGCGAACATAAAGAATAACGGCTTCCAGTTTAACTTTAAATGTAGAATTTTCAGCTGCCATTAAGCAGAATGCATCTTTACTACGACTTAATTTTATAAGATTGACATTATTTGGAAGAACACGATTTGATCCAGAAATATCTATATGGAGTTGTAACAGCCTAGTTGCTGTTCCATTTTTATATTTATTTTCTCCCCTTTTATTTTCTTAGTCTCCGTTTTGTTTTCTTTCTGTGTGTTCTTCTTAGCTCATTCTCTTTGGTTGGTTTTAGACTCTTTGAGCGTGTTTCGTTTTGATTTCTGCTTTGGATTTTTTTATCGTTATCCATCCAGGTTTTCGTTAGTAACGCAGCAGTGATTTTTATCTAACGCTTGTTTTTGATTGGACCCTAGTCAATGCTTCGTGACTTGTTTTCTGCTGATTAGTGTGAATAAGAATTCTTCTCCGTTTGCTGGGAAAACTGCTCTCCCACGCCATGTTAGTTCCAATGTTAATGACGAGACGGGTGGATGTATGGGCTTTCCATCATCTGTACCTCCTAAGCCCTGTCTACGAGAGGTAGATATAAACACCAAATTTAGCGTAATTTTCGATTTCGACTAATTTCGTCCGTTCCGGAAAATTATATTAAATCTTATTAAGAAGAATTAAAACCCATATAAGTGCTACCAGGACTTTTTCAGCGACATTGTTTCGGAATTTTCACTTCAGTAAAATTTAATATTTTGTTTTGAGATTATTTATCAAAATGTACAATATGTTCTAAATTTCAGTATGGGGCCGCTATTGACCGAATTCTTACATTACAAGTACCGGTTCATTGGGTTTCAATAATCATATGCCAATTTCGCGTCTCCAGTTTTCCAAATCTATTCGAAATTCCCGGTTAGCAATGTTTGACAGCTACCGCATACTTTAATTACTTAATCAAATTAGCAATATGTCTGTTCGACTATGTTTGCGTACCGTTTCGATGTTAATAGTAAATTTTATATTATTCGACATGGTTCGATAATCTTGGTTTCAACTCCAGCCACTATTCTCCGATCAAAAAGTCATATTTTATAATATTATTTTGTATTTTCAAGATTTATTCAGAATGTCTTTTGTATAAGGTAGTAATCTGTAATGACGTCACACAATTAGTAGTGCTAAAGTGATTCTTTCTATACGATTTATTTTGGACAAAAACGTCTTTCGTGTACGTAATGCTGTGATAAAACTTTTCTAAACTAAATAACAATGTTTCGGGAATAAATTGTGAAAATATCAACAATATTTTTTAATTATTATAGAAATTATGGACATTTATGTGTGACTACGTAACTTTCAGTTCTGCTTAATTAATTCAATGTATACAAGCGATTCAAATTTGTTTGTTCCTACAACTCAACAGTAATTCTGTTCAGATTCTTATGAAACTATCATATCCGAAAACGTGCGATATGCAAATTCTAAGTAATAAATTGAAATTCTGAAATTTTTATATTTCTTCGAACAATCTTGTGTTTATGTTCAGTGAACGTAGTATAGAAACCTATCAGATAACCAGGTACGATCCAAGACATTAGTTGATAATCCTCATACAGTGTTTCGTAATATTTGTGATGTGCAGTGAGTTATTTAATGTTTGACGTGATGTTCATTGGAATTTAACTACAAATCGTTGCGTGCAATTGATACTAATAATTTCTGTGTTTCGGTAAACCTATCGTTTTGAGTGATGTGATTTTAATTAGATTAGATCGGTTCAGAAATCCGTAGACCAGTGGTAGGATTCTTTCGCCAGCTGAGAAGTGATAACTTGAGAAAGGAACTATATATATTGAATTTCTGGTTATTTCTGCGTTGAAATATGAAGTGACTCCAACATGTGATTTTTGTGAATAAATATTATTTCATTTGAGCGTCATGACACTACGTTTGGATTGAGTTGCGACTGTCATTCGTTTGTGTTCGTTCGTCTTTATTTCAGGAATTGCGATTCCAGACTACATGTGTGGGCCCTACTAAGGTAAAGGTAAGACATGGTCTTTTGCCACCCTGTAGACTTCGAAGTGAGTAAAGACACAGTATGAGTCACATATAAGTCGTTATGCGTATTATCATTTGAGATTATTTCCCAAGTAAAGATTTGCGTTTTCTTTCTTAACCTATTGCTAATCTGAACCAGCTGGTACTTCAGAGTATGAACTGACGATCTAATTAAACGATTGGAGGTGTCGCCTTACCGGTATTTTCTCCCTCGATCTAAATTATTTTTTTACAGCGATCACAAGGATCTGGAATCCTCTTTCCCAGATATTCTGAAATCTGGAAGGCATTTCTGCGCCGCTCGTCTGGGGTGTAGAAAATGTTTGGAGCTAGAGGTTAGGTTAGATGCGTTGCGTGGGTACTCTAGGCTCCTGGCGACCCTATTTGTCTGTGTGATCCTTTTTTTGGGATGTTAGGTTGGGGGCGTTTCAGAGTCGTCCATACATACCAATGAATGCGCTACCAGCAATAAGAGTTCCGTTTAGAATAACCAGAATTATTTTCATTGAGACTATTAAATGCCCTGCAGTATCCTTATACCACAATCCAGTGGTTAAATGAGTTTTGCTTACATCTTCACAATAATTAAGTAAAGTTACATAATATGCTCTAAATGGGTACTTAGCAGTTGAAGAAGAAATAATTTTATAATTTAAAGAAACATCCACTTGGCTAAAAACTGCATGTAAGAATTATTCACTGGCGCTACATTATCTGCCACAACGGCTGGTGACCCTTTTGCTGCTACTTGTAAACTATCTTAATTTCCCCTTAATACTTTATACTTGAATTAAAGGTAAATATGAGCAGGAAGAATATATTCTGCAGTACCTCCAGGCACAAGAAATTCTATAGGTCCATCAGAAGAAAGTGATGAAATTGGTCATTTACTTTTCGAGATGATTCGATAGCAGTTTGTGTCATAGAGACAGAAAATTAATTGAATTAATTCATACAGCATTCATTACTTTTAGGTATTAGAAATGACATGTTCAACTGAAAATACCTCTACTCTTTCTTTTTTGAAAACACGTCGTCCTTTTAAAGTTGGTGGTCCAATATGCAAGGGGAGCCTTAAGCTCGTGTTCCCTTCTTATACCACTACCACTAAGCAACTTATTGACTTTATTTTCAGCTTTAGTTCTTAAAGATGAACCTGATTCGCGAACTTGTGCTTTTAAAGATTGCTTAATAGCACGGTTTTCGAGCATATCCCCGCAACTTAATTTCCCGTTCGTAAAGCTTGTCGCCCTATTGTTTTTGCTCCTTGTTTAAGTAATGGCACAGCAAATCAAAACAGTCCGGAAAATAAGCTCCCAATCCCATGTCCCCGTTGATAAACAGGTCCTGCAAAATAAGGTATACCTCTACTTCTATGCATAATTGTAGGTTTTCATTTTGATGAGCGCCTAAAGTGAAATGTTTCGTTCAATGTCCCGGTTGCGAATGGTAAATTTCGACCTGCATATTCCTTTACTAGTATTTCTACAGTATCAAATGGAAGTTTTGCTAATGGAAAATAATGCACATTGTGAAAAGTTATGGTTTGTACTTTCCCATGATGATTATCGGTCATAGCTATAAATCGTAAAAGCGGTGCTTTTGTATCACCTACAAACTGAGATTCAATAATATCAATATAAAGAAGTACTTAATGATGGTATCCAATGTCTAAAAATTGCTGTTTAGGAATACGACTATCTTTTAAAATAATATTAGTTTCAAAACCGAATTGTAATCCTAATATCTGTGATAAAGGTAAAGATTTTATACTAGGAGCAACTTTTACAGTAACAATATTAGAATATTCAAATTTTATATTTGAATTTATTTTATTAAATTCATCTAACAACTGTTGAACGTTGGAATAGTATTCTAGAGTTCTTTCATGTTTTACATCATAATATCATATTATATATTGACCAGTAATAACATTATCACATGTTAAAGAAATATGAATTTCATTTAATTCTACCATCTATGAATTGTTTTTATGTATTCGATTATTAAGAATATTGAAAAAAATGTGTTGGACTATTATTATGACAAGTTTGAATACTTCCATTAGAACAATGTGCAATGTAAAACTATCGTCACTACTTTCAGAAATAATTTTCTTTTAAAATGCGTTGTTACGCTTGACGTTTCAAATTGAAATACCATTTTTTTCCCGTGCTCATCTTTAAAGTCTACGTGAAGAGTATAAAAATATTTTTTTAACTTAACATATTGAGGACAACAAAATATAAATGATATAATTTTTCGTAATAATAATCTTTAATTCCAATTTTTCGAATTAGTTTTCCATAAAGAGACTGATCTTTTACAATATCAATACAAACATTTATTTCTGAAGAAATAAGATAATCGATATTTGTGTGGCAAGGTGTTGGAACATATAAAAACTTTGGTTTCTTTTTCGGATTTAAGTGATAAAAGTGAACTATACGTGTAATTCACTTTAGAATCATTACTAAATCCTAAAATGGTTTGCAATCCAGGACTCATCTCGAAAAGATATTCACGTTTAGGAATTCGTTTATGAGCAATATAAGCTTTATATCTACTTTCCTCATATTGCATAACGATAAGATTTCCTTCTATTATTACAGGATCATCATTGATCATCCGTTCAACACCCATCGTATCTCCATCATGATTTTTATTAAGAGTATTACTTTCGTCAAAATATGCAAATTTTCTTTCTCCTCATATTCATTTCGTATTTGTTTACATAAACTCGTAGAAATAGTATCTAAAATCGATTGTATTGATTCACAATATCCGGCTGGAAATCTTATATTCTATTCTATTTTTATCCCCTAATTGAATAATAAGTTATTCTTTATGAATATTATGAAAACTCCACGGAATAGAAAGCTCACCTAAGCCTACCACCCAATTTCCTGTTAAATGAGATGACTGACAAAGTTTCGTAGTATACGATTTTGTTTTATTTTCAAATATATTAGTGCAAGCATTTGATGGAAATATAACAAAAACATATCGGCTTGTTCCTGAGACAGCATGTTTACGACTGAACAGATTTTTGTTGAACCAAACTATTCATAGAAGAAGGATAACCTAACCATTTGACATAAATCCAACCTTTTCTAGCTTTTAATATTTATTTTCAGCTAAATAATTTTCCGCTTTCCTATAAATATTTTTTGTAATTCCTGTTGATAAAATGAACCTGTTATAAGATCGCCATTGCAATCTCGATTTTATAATAGGGTTACTTTCGTTTTCCTTCAAATACTTTTTGTAATTCCTGTTGATAAAATGAATCTGTTGTAAGTTCGCCATTCCAATCTCGATTTTTATAAGTAATAGATTTATTCTTAATACACTGATCAACTAAAATATTTCAGGAGACCATTACGGCAAATATCCTTTTTCTAATTTACGTTTATATTTACTTACTCGAACATAATCTCCCACTTGAAATTTACAATTTTGCTTAACTTTATTTTGTTGTCCGTATAATCTTTCCCAAATTTCATTAACATTAGAGTCATTTACTTGTGCAGGTGCATATTGAATGGAAGAATATTTCGTATTTTTATAACATTTTACAAGACCTTCCAAGATATGAATTAAACGATAAGTATTTTCAGCAGTAAATTATTTTTTCATTGAAAATCGAATATAACGTTCGACGAGAGCAGCTTTGATTTCAGACTATAACGATTGACTTGATATTTATGAAAAACACGTTTAACATGTTCATTATAAAATTCTTTTCCCAAATCAGTTTGATAATGAAGTAGAGGTATTTTTCCTTTACTGAATATTAATTTTCTTACTTTTGCCATCACAGGACCCGTTTTATTTTTAACAGGAATACAAATGGCATATCGACTTAAAGCATCAATGCTACATAAAATATAGATACCATATATCCAACATTTTATTTTGATACCTTTCGCATATCTGGTAAATCTACTTGTACTAATTCATTAGGTGCATTAATATATTATTTTCACGAGAAAAAGTTTACGTCCCGGAGCATGTAAAGTGTATATATCTTGTGGAGCTAACCATTTTCTTACTTTTTTCTGAGAAGACCAGTTTTCTTTTTTATTTTGGAGATACTACTTAAAGAATTTGAAACTGCATAAGCATAATAAATTTTATGAAGCGACATTTTAAACTTGTATTATTTTTAATTTTTAAATAATGTAGAAAATAGTTTCTTTATTCCTTAACTAACACTATTCTACTTTATCTGTACTATTACTTTACTAAGTTTCTTCTTTTTTACTAGTTTAATAAGCCTATTCTTCTGCTTTACTCTTTTAGTAGAACCTATGCCAATATGAAAATTAACTATTCCTAAGGTAATATTGATATTTTATAATAGCTTTTTAAACTCTTGAATACCAATTGTACTTCTAGGAGTCTTTCGAGTTCTTACTACATCGCTGATAAGAAGAGCAATATTTGAGTCTGGAATTACTTTGTTTTCTATGGATATTGCACCAGTCTGATCCCAACTGATACGATCGGAAGCCTGCAGGAGATTTAATAATACTTGAGTCTTTGTAGCAAATGATTTTGGTACAGAAGTAATAATACATTGAATCATGGGTAACAAACTTGAAGATTCAGAATTTGATACATGCAAAATTTGTTTTTGAGGCTGTGGAGTACATTCTATAATGATGTAATACTTGTTGATTTATTTTTAATTCGTTTTAAAATTTCACCCATTTCATTATTCAAACTTGTTTGATGAGATTTCACAGACTTCTTAGTGGAATATATTTGCGCGCTTACATATTCTGGACTGAGTTTGATTTTTTGAAATTTAGAAGGTATCTTATGGATTAAATAAACTTCCACTTAAGATTCGAGCTAATAAAGGCAAAAAGCACCACTTTTTGCACCAACAGTTTACGTTTTTCAAACTTCATCGTTTCAGAGAGAGTGCACGTAATGTGTTCTTATGTCGACGCAATTTTTGCTTCTGACAAGGAGAGAGTTTAAAGGTACCACTTAAAAGATTTTTACCTACTTGTGCAATAGTTCGAATAACACCACCAGGTGTAGTCTGAACTAATACTTTACGCTTTTTATTCTTACATTCACAAATTGCACGAAGTCTTACATATGATGTTCTATTCGTGACACATTGATGACAACTGACGTGAATTGGTTTATTCATGTCCTTTACATGTGCATAGATGCGCATAGTTTCATCTGGAGATATATTGTAGATAGACGTAGATCATCCGGTGTAGACTGAGTTAAACTGCAAAATAAATATGAATGACGTTAAGCAGTAGAACTCTCAAACACTTGAATTACATGTGTACTCTATTGTGGCATTACTTGCCTTGCTAAATATTGTATTTGTATCTTATTCTAGGAATTCGCAAACGCAATGATATAATTGGTGTTTAACGAAATGTCACGTGCATATTTTCCTTTCGGAATTAAAATTTGAATTATAAAATATACACTTAGATTCTTATGATGTTGCAAATTTCGTGAAAATTTTGGAAAAGTCCGCATTAGTTTCACTCATAAGATCATTCAGAATTAACAAGGAATTTTTCAGAATTTTGAAAGCATTCATATCAGGATTTCCAAAATGAAATAAAATATTACTTAACTGACTAGATAATTTAGGTATTCCAGCACCATAGCATCAAACAATGAGTAGAGAAGATCGTTTCACGATGATTAATAATTTATTTACAAAATAACTTTTTCCAGCTCTGCTGGGGCTTGAAATCAGGATAGTTGCATGATGAGGGAAAGGAAGTATCATGAGCTAGCGACATAAGAGAAGTGAGCTAAGAATCGTTAAGTCATCTTCTTTTATAATCGAAAAGAAGTGTTTCGTATTCATTATGAAATTTTCGTTTACTTGCCACATTCTGATGTGTTTTCGCTTGTGGTCTGGATATAATTTTGAATAGATTTCTGTAGATTTCATTGTTATTAATAACCATTTTCTTTTAGAATTATATTTCACTAAATTTAGAAAGTGATCGAAATTTGCAATTTGACGTGCACGACAATTTAAAGTGATTCCGCGAATTTTTAAAGTAAGGTTAATATTCCGTTTAATTTCCCTTTCCTTATATGAATAATTTTTAGGTCCTAACTCAATGAAAATAATGATCTCCCACCCCTCTTTGACGTCATTAGTTAAATCTCCTAAAACGTTCCCTATTAGAAGTAGTGGAGGTTGATTTCTCTTTTGTCTGTAGAAGATAGAATCTGTTTCTGAGTATATAGCATTTTCTATTCTGAATTTCTCCAGTATACCATATAATTTAAATCTACCCCTTATTAAATAAAGGCTAAAAGAATAACATTAGAAAAGGTATTAGGAGTATTAACATTTTCTTTATCCTTGTATATTACTGGTGACGCGTTTTCTCCAATCAGAAGTACATTTTTACTTCAAAGTGGTGTTCGGAGAATTTCTAAGAACGACTTAACAACATTAATTACCCTGGTCCGTGTTAAATCAGTTCTCTGACCACGCTTGGCAACCAGATAATTTAAAATTCGTTTTTGCGATATACGGTAACGCAAACCAGGTTTTTCACTAATCAAATCAGAATTGTGTTGTATGCCTTTATGCTCAGCATATTCCTCAATATACTTATGATTTTCCTCCTCTCTAGTACACTGCGATAGAAAAACAGAAACCTGATGGTTGATCTGCAAGAAGTTATTAACATAATCTTGAAATAACCTCTGTCATTTTGAACTTGTGAATTTCGTAAGTTTCAAGAACGGTATATCCTTTCTCCAGACTTTCATGCAATTCTGGAGTGAAAAATGTGCCGGTGAAGCAACGTTTGTTTAGATTATGGTTATAATCTCCACTATTCATTTCCTCCATACAAGTAGGACAAATGCCGAATACGAGGCGTCCATGCGCATTGTATGGAAGCAAAGGAATAGGAAGATTTTGAGAAAGAACCTTCCAAAAGAACTCCATGAATGTTTTCGGGATTAGAAGTTTTCCCCTGGTAAATGGTAGGCTTACCAATAGGAAGAGGTCTCTTTTTTATTACATATGGATATAAACTGCATGTCAACATATCGAATAAATTCGTCTTTAGGGTACTCACAGAGTGATCGAAAAACCGGTCCTACTTCCCTTGAGTATTTAGGGACCTATCCACCTTCAATATGTTTGCAGTGATCTTTAATAAATTGCTGAATATATGGATTTTCCTTCACCTGTCGAACCCAATCACTTTAATATATTTCTTTCTCCTCAATGTCGCAATATGTCCGTCATTTAACGTTTCGCGATTAGGTCATTGGGAGGCACATGGCGACCATGCTTAATGCATGAATGACCATGGCAAAAACAGCCAAAGAATTTGTAGGCAGTACGATGTCTCTTTAAGTACCTAGTTCGAATTGCGCTAATTGGGCTTTATCTCCATTTTCAACCTTACGGATTGAAACATCATTTCCTATGAATTTTATGTACTTCAACCATTGTAATACTTTTTTGCTTTGAGGGTGACGTTGTCGATAGCCGAACGGAGGAATAACAGGTATACTATCCTCTTCTAAATATAAGGGGAAAAAGAATTCCATAACACATGCATCAATTGTACTTACTTGAAGAAATCACTGCATCCCTTCAGTCTTTTTATTTATTTGATTTACGTCTTGCTTTACATGGCGAAGTTAAGGCCCTTACGGCCTTTTCTACCACTCAACCACGAATACAGAGAGAGTAATTAAATGTTTTCTTCAGTTAAGTCAGAAATTTAATGACTGGCTCACATAATATACGAGAATCGTTCCTGCAGTATTGTAGTATCACGTTGTAGGCTAAATGTAATATTTTTTCCACACACTTCTCACGCCAAACCTTCAAAGCATCACTCACTTTCTGATTTATCTGCATCAAGAAAAAGTTCAAGTTCTGGCCATGGTCCATTGTAATTTTGATTATCCTCAATATTGAACAAAAACGGGAAATGTTCCTTGTTTTAACTTTGACCTAATCCCTTGTAGCCGGTAATTTCGATAATTTCACGGACATGAATAAATAAGTATCTTTAAATGTAGTAATACGTACACTTATCTGGATAATTGTCGTACCTTGGCTTATTTTTTAGGAGTAATTTCTTCCTTTCGATGAGTGCACTGCAACAAACACGGAAAAAATTTCACGGCGATATGCGTTAAACATACTACTGTATTTATCTAGTATCTTGACGGATAACATGGTCTATAGTACTTTCAATATATTAAAACACAAAGCATTTGTAATTATTCTCCATATGGTTCTTACATTTAAAGCAGCGGTGAGACGCGGATATCAGATTTGGTCGGTGTGCACGCTCACGTGTTTCAATCTCTTTTAGTAGCACAGTATCAAGGTCATACCCTATATAAAAGTGAGATGCACGTTTCCTTTTCGTCTTTTGTATGAAACAGAAATGATCCTCTTTAACGCACAATTTGCAGATAGTGCAGAATCGATCTCCACATTCGTGGTGGTTATTTGTTTTCTTTTTCTTATATCGATCTTTATACCATAGTGTTAACACAGTTCGCCTTCGTACGTGTTTTATTATAACATGAAAGTGGAGGGAAAGTTCTTGAGCATCTATTTCAAATCATGGGACTCAATATAATTTGTTCCGGGTTTGCACATTTCCGCTGTGGAGGACCTCGGTTTGTCGACTAGTTGGTTTTAAGCCGTAGAGTACAATCTGAAAATCATTACCATAAAAGTCTTGAAACTGATCGATATCAGCAATATTCCCACACAAATTTGAAATGTTAATATTCGCTCCCTTATATAGATAGGTCTTTAACTTCCTTCTCCCAATTCTTAAGATGCTTTTTCATATATTTTACTTTATTATACTCTGATAGCACTCCTCCTCTCTTTTCCCGCATAATTAAAGCTCTACGTAAGCACTCGTGTGAGCTAGCTTCTAATTAAGCACTGGAATAATGTGTGCTTGTAAATACTCCTTCATTGATAAATACTTGTCATTATTTCGTTTCTTCCTTTCGCCTTGTCCTCGAATAGGGTCGGATATATTTGCCTTAATGATCACACTGTCGGTTAATACGAAGGACTCATTCGAATTGAGAAGATTCTCAATCGAACGCAAAATATTTTCAGCGATGAAATGGACACGTCTACTCCAGGGAATGAGGACGTCTTTCCAGTTGCCATTACTACTTTCAATACTGAATTCGACCCAGGATTGAGGATATACGCTAGATAGCAGATTGTCTAGTGCAAATTGAAATACCTTATCAACACAGTCAGCCGGTGTGAGATTGGAGATCACAGCTTTAGCGTGCATTGAGGTTTCTTTACCGTTGACAGGAAAATCACCAAAATCGCGCACGCGTTCATCTATAATTACAAACAAATCACCTCCTGGTCCCTGTCCATTCGGCTCCAACTGATCAATTTCATCCTTCGTTCGTTGATCTAATAAGACAGGTTGTTCCATTTGATATACTTCATTCATTACCATATCAAGAGTGTTTGGGCTGAACTGAATTCCGCAACCCTCATAATAATCGTACCCTTAATTACATATCTCATTACCCTTTGGAGAAAGAACAGTTTGTATCACTACAGAAGCAACCTAGATTCTCAACAGCACTTGAGGTACAAGCAATAGGTGGAGGAGGAAAAGAAGTACAAGGTGTAGATGCAAATGAAGTGGAAGGTATCGCACAGCAGATAGGTCTAGCCGTAGTTACGAATGTAGTTTCCTGCGTTAATACAGTCGTAACTATATTGACAGGAGCAGAAGTAGTAGTAGAAGTACAGGAAGAAGTTATCGAAGCATGCATTAAAGTCATGGTGGAATTAGGAAAAGGAAAAAATCTCGAAAGGACAGCGAGTTCTTCCGGCTGCGAGGTACAATATTAAATGATTCGTCTTCTTTCATGGGAACATGTACTTCGTAAATATCATCTCTCACAACCGGAATCAAGCAAACTAGAAAAGCGAGATGTGGGTGATGTGTTCTCCCGTAATTGTCGTCAGATGGTTCGGTCAACACCATATACTGCTGGAAAGCCAGTGTATTAACTCATTGACAAGTAGGCATGCATCAAACAACTTATCAAAATCGGAGTTGGATAGAAGACACAGATGACAAAGGAAATCAAAACCATTACCTGAATTTCTAGGTAGTATTCTTCGTATGGGTAAGCGGCAGAAATCCACTCCTGCGTAGTTCATATAGTCGCTAAATCCTTTGTCCCTCTTGTCCAAGATGACATGATCGGTAGTAGTAATTCGTGTACTGAAATCCACTCTTATTGTTGATGAAAGAAGCTGATGTCACCAAATAGTACAATTCCTTAGTACAAACTGGATTGCTGTAAACAGTATACAATAATTTACTTCTTGCTCACAAAAACCGGAATTAATTGGTGGAAAGTGGGAGAAAACGAGAGAACACTGAGAACACACACGCACAACCATTGCCCCCAATCATTTCTGAGTGACTTTAAATGTTTCATTCTAAACGGTAGGTTTGAAATTTGTTATCGATAAAATAAATTGTATTGCCCCCAGGATACCTCTAGTAAATCCGCCCATCCGCACACTTTGTTTTTCCACCATAAAGCGCACATGGCATGAACAGGGATCGACCCAACGTATACATGAAGTCTGGAGATATACTATACATAGTTTGTCCAATAAGCTTGTGCATAGCGTTATACAAAATATTTATTTACTTCTTGGTGTGCGTAAACATGGGTTCAAGTCTAATGAACAGAGTCGGTTCGGAATAGACTTTAGCCAAAACTATACGTCCCGTCGTTAGGAGCTTAGCTGTTCGTTTAGTCGTTCGTAACAATTATTATTGCTAATGTTTAAAAACAGTTATTGACATTGCGTACTGTCTTTATTCTCTTCTTCATTATATAAATATTTGCAAATCAATTCAACCACAATTTTTTTTATTTTGAATATAAACGTGACTTACAATTAGTAGAGAACGAAAATTTAACGCTCCGACTTAGGTTCAAAAAGTAAAAAGACTGTTGGAAGATATGGGGTCGAACTCATACTCATAAACATCAAAAGTATAATAACCAAATGCCTGAAAGACTTCGGCCATGAGGGTTACGCTGAACAGTAATCAATGTAGGCAAATTCTATACCGCTAACATTCTAGAAATTTTATGTAGTTTCTCTTTCCTTATTCCACAAAAGTTGAAAATGTGACGATATTTTTATGCTAGATTACTTCAGTGAGTAAGTCAGTTCCAAAAATTTACAAAAAGCTACACTTTCGCTTAATATAGACATATGATGACGAATCCAATTCAATTCTAAGGCACTTGCTGAAGTAGGAAACCTTATGTTGTTAGGTCCTTTTCGCCTGCAAATTATGACTTTTTATACTTAAAATACAAACTGTCAAATGTTAAAAATTGTGTTGCTTTCAACTTGTCATATTGCCCGAAGCGTAATTGAACTTTTAATTGAAGTTTTAACATCTCCATTTCCTAATGACAATTTTTGGTGATGTTAGTTTCCTTCAGTCTGGTTTACATTAAAATAAAAGACAGTAAATGAGCCTAATGTGTCAATACTTGCCCTAAAACTGCAAAAATATATTAATTCCATAATCAACATGACAAAAAGGACATACATACACATGTGTTTATTTAGCAGACTACATACAAACAAAACGTAACACATATATTCAGTGTTACATTTTTGTCGCAATTGAACCTAGAAATACATGGCTTCTGTCATTAGTTGGCAGATGGAGTAGGTGAAATAAGATGGACTTTTCACTACTAAAACAAGCGAACATAGGCTTAAACCCTGTTCAAGCCAAAGTCTGTTTACAAGGCGATCGTGAAGAATCTAATCATAACTTTTCATACAAAACGGAGAATCATTCAGACTGGAATGAAACATTTGAGTCAGTATAGAGAGGAAAACGTTTACGAATGTTGGTTGCAAAAGTCCAAATAAAGCATTTGGGGGTTACCAGGACAGTTAAGAACACGTCATTGATCTTAAATATCCACTTTTCATGTTATTATTCTTAGAAAGAAATACTATACGACTTTTACAGCACGTTTTGGATAGAGTCACATGTGGAGTATGGCTATCGGTCTAGCCTCGCAATTGGAAAACTTTGGTTCAATTACCCACCAGCATAAACTGAAGCATGTAAAAGATCTTCATCTTAGGGTGGAGAACTAACGAAGCATCACTGGTGAGAATTCGAGTAGACAGTGTGTGTGTTCTTTAGCATAATGATAGTGTAGTTTTCAATTTTTTCATTCGTCTTTGTCTCTTCAACTCTTTCTTGATGTATTATTATCGTGTATGCTGCGTATTTCTCTTCTTCTTATTCTTCTTCTCCATCTCTCTCTGTTCATCTTTATTTTTCTCTTACATTACACTTTCCCTCTCTTTTTGTGCGTGTTCTGAAACCAAATCCAGACCAGTTGCGATGATCTGATGATAAAGCTTCACCCAAAAATAATAACCCGGTAACCCCATTGACCCGGTCTGGAAAAGCTATTTAACTGGGAATTTCGGCGTCCTATTTTTTGTGTTCTCAAGATAACATCTCCGGTCCTCGTCACCTCTGTTAACTGTTCAATCACAATGAAATAAACACTGTTCAATCACAATGAAATAATTAAAATCTCTCCTTCGCATTCCGGGTTATCAGATCTAAAACGAACCACCAGGTCCGAATGGGTTTCAATCCTAAACACGATGACACACACCAAAATCTGACCAGCATCCCCGACAGCTGGTGACCCGTCTGAGCTCTGCCGTGTTCTTTCCATCTGTGCGAGTTGTTTTAAACACTAGTTCATTAGTATTGTAATTATTAGAACGTAATATTTGCAATAGGTGGAATCTAGAGTAACATGTTCAGAACAGATAAATATTAAAGTATTAGTAAAAAATTGCCCCGCTTTTTCCCCTTTTGAAGAGAAGATTTTTCTTATATTAGTTTGGCACAAAATTCGTTTCCATCCTATAATTTATCAACATAGTATTAAATGTGTTTTTCTTGACGTTTGAAATGTGCAACATGGAATGATACTATGCCTGTAAGGAACATGCTAATTTTGGTTTTGAATTTTTTTTATTTTGAAACAGTTCGGATATGTAATCTTGACTATTCTTGATAGAAATTAAGGAGAAAAAAAATAATTCATTTTCTTTTTATGTTCAATTTGCACTAGTAGTCTGGAATACAAGGTATGGTATGGCCTACGGTATCTACTGGGTTTGTTACAATCAGTGATTATGCCAGAGCCCTGGACCTGTGGAGGGTTTCATCCCCAAATCCTCGAGACTACCCCATAACTTTAACTTTTTTGACATCAAAAGTTGATAGAAACATTGCAAAACTACGTACGCCCTCCCAATTTTGACTTTACACTCCCAATCTGAAAATCCTCATGGAATTCCTGATTACAATGTATGCCAAACCAGTACGTTCAATAAGCCCCACCGAATTTGCAACCTAACCACGCGCAAACAAAGCATGTGTGTTACACTTTTGGCATTATCCTAGATGTGTCTCAATACTCTGCAGTTTCACTGGAAATGATTAGTATTTAATCTGACCACCAAGTTTGGTCTCCATTTTGAAAGTGACTTAATGGATTTTCAAGCTCTATATATTCGAATAGCCCTGAAAAATATAAAATCCAAAAGTCACTTCTATCTTGCTGTTAGATTTGTGAGAGCTGAACTTCATAATGTTAGGTTCTTTTTTACTATGTTTAAGTTCCAAATTTTTATCTGTACTTCCTCTTCTTCTTCATCTTCTCCTCCTCCTCCTTCTTATCTCCCCTTTTTTCTCTCTCTCAGTTCTCTGTCTCATTCTGACAGACATCCATCGGTTTGAATTTTTCATTGTGAGTGTTTAAATTTCTCCCTCCAGCTTATGTATATTGTTTCGTCTCGCTTTTAATCTTTCCTTTTATCGATACTAATACATGTACTTTTTGAAAATAAATGTGTTCATGATGTTTGCTGATTCTAGTATGGGGAGACGAAGGAAGTAGAAAGAGGGGGGTCTCTTCATCAGACAAGATTATGGGATAAGGAAGTGCCATTTGGGTGGCATAGCTGTACGGCATTCGCTGTCGGATTTTTTGATACGAAGTGTTCGAAAGCTGTACAAATTTTTGGCATTCTTTTTCGTGTAAATTTCGTTAATTGGAATTCAAGCATTATTTTGTGTTCAAACTTTGAACCATGCATCAGTGGCTAATTGACGTTGTACAAATACTTTATTGGTGGTACATAACTAGTACAAGACTTTGACTCTACTTTTGTGAAAATTCGCTAAAGTAAATACAATCATTAACTTATTTTCCACTTTCAACCGTCATTGGTTGAGTTGAAACGTTAATTGGTGCGCTAGAAATCTTTTTCTTGGTAGTACCATTTTATTGAAATATAGTACAAAACTTTGAAAGTACTTTTGTGAAATTCGTTAGGGTGGAATACAACTGTTAACTTGTTCGTGAAGTTTAAATTATCCATCATTCGGTAGCGGACTTTGTACAAACCTTTTTATTGGTGGTACAAAGTAGTGCAAAACTAGTTCAAAACTTCAGCAAGTTTTTTGAGTAAATTTCGTGAATTAGAATTCAACCATTATATTTTGTTTCGAAACTTGTGTTCTCCATTAGTGACTAATTGACGTGATACACAATTTTATTGCTGGTACAATATGGAAATAAAACTACTGCAAATCTATGACACAATTTTGGTGAAAATTAGTCGAAGTGGAGTAGAACCATTAACTTGTTCCCCGATATTGAATTGTCCCTTACTGGTTAATGTACGTGGTACAAATTCTTTAATTGTGGTAATAAATAGTACAACATTAATACTAAATTATTACATTATATTTTGGAATATTCTGTAAAGTGGGTACAGCCATTAACGTGTTACCCCAATTTGAGCCATCTATTACTCGTAATGGACATGTTACAAAACATTTCATTGCTGGTACAAAATGGTACAAAGGTAGTACAAAACTTTGACATTGTTTTCCGAGTAAATTTCGTTAAGCATGTTTTTGTTCCAACTTTGAAGCGTCTAACTTTAACCGAACTTTAAACCGTTAATGGCTAACGGACGTGGCACAACATTTTTTCGTGGTAGAAAATGGTACAAATTTTTGGGAAGTTTCTTTAAGGTGAAGTGCAACTATTAACTTATTCCCTACTTTGGATTTTCTATTTTTCGTTAAGGGACGTCTTCAAAAATATATTGATGGTACATAATGGTAGAAAACTAGTACAAAATTTAGGAACTCATTTCCGAGTAAATTTTATTAATTTGATTTCAATCATTATATTTGTGTTTCGAAATTTGAACTGCCCACTACTCAGCAATGGACGTAGAAAAAAATATTGGTAGTACAAAATGGTAGAAAACTAGTACGAAACTTTTACACCATTTTTGAAAAAATATTTAAGGTGTGATGCAACATTAACTTTGCCCTTATATAGAATCGTCTATTATTCGGTAATGGACGTGGTACAATTTTTTTGTGGGTGGTACAAAATCGTACAAAATTAATGGAGAATTTTATACTATTTTGGGGAATATTCCTTAAACTGGAGTACAACATAAATTTTGCCCCACTCTGATTCGTCCAATACTCGTTAATTGACGTTGTACAAAATATTTTGTGGCTGGTACAAAATGGTACAAAAGTGATTCAAAACCTTGGCATTCTTTCTCGAGTCAATTTCATTAATTACAATTCAACCATTATCTTGTGTTTCGAACTTTGAACTGCCCATTAGTGGCTATGGACGTGATACAAACCTTTATATTGGTGGTAAATATGGTACAAAACTAGTACAAATCTTTGATACTATTTTTAGAAAAAAATGTTTAGATGGGGTAAACCCATTAACTTTTGCCCCACTTTGAATTGTCCATTACTCGTTCATGGACGTGGTACAACATTTTTATTGGTGGTACAAAATTCTACATTACTAGTACACAACTTTGTTACTCTTTTTCAAGCAAATTTCGTTAATTAGGATTCAACCATTATCTTGTGATCGAATTCCGAACTCTCCTTTAAATTGACTTGATACAAACCTTTATAACGGTGGTAAAAAGATGGTTCAAAACTTATACAAATCTTTTGCACTATTTTTGAAAAAAAAAAAATGTTTAGGTGGGGTACAACTAATAATTTTGCCCCACTTTGAATTGTCCATTACTCGTTGATGGACGTACTACAAAATTTTTGATGGTATAAAATAGTGCAGATATAGTAGATATCTTTTTCATTCTTTTCTGAGTAAATTACAAATTTGGGGGAATAATTTATTGGATCCCGTCTTGTCCACATAATGGATCCTGCACATAGAAATATTTGCTTTGAGTCATTAAATGTTAATCCCATCTTGTCCTCTTTTGTTTTTATTATCGCATATTCTAAATCAAAAGTTTAACAGTGGGTGTAACAATGCACCAGCTTGTCTAAATCCGCTGCGAGTCTCGAAACTATTTAACCTATGAGGTATTGCTGCTTATGGGGTCAATGAGACATATCTTTACAAGTTCAACCAATTTTTCGTGAATTCGAAATTGTGGCAGTAGATTGCATAGTATTATTTCCTTTTGATAGTCATATGATCTTTTAAGATCTATGAACATAGAAGATCTACGTCCATTGTATTCCCAATTGTACTCTAAGATTTATCTCGAAGCTAAAATCCGATCCAACGTAGATTTTTCTTAAAATCCACATTGGTACTCTCCAATTATTTCATCTCCTTTGCGAAAGAACAGAATAAAATCTCAACTCTCATGGTCGAGGCGGTAACGTCGTGGACTTCGAATAGGTAAGCGTGTTCGAAACCCACGGCCGATCGTGGCTTCCCTGGTTTTCCCTCACTTTCATCAAGTGAAAGCTGGGATGATATCTTAGATAAGACCCTGACCTATACCTTCCCAATCCACTACCAAACCCATGCAGGCCTGAGTCAAAATGCCAAAAGACCATAAATAAGTTAAACTCAATGTTAAAAAATGTTGAATTCAAAATGAACTTAATTTGTTTGTTTGAATATGTTAACGTTTACGTTCTAACAGAACGATATACTACTTGGTTTAAACCACAATCACGCTAATGTGTTTAACGAGATCAAACACAGGAAATGAACCTAAGAACTGTAGATTTACAAGAAGACAGGGAGTGAGAAAGTAAGTCAAAAGAAGCTGGTTTGGGTAATCTGGTAGGATGTGTTAATTTCGGAGGTTAAATAACATTTTAATGAAATTTTAAAACGGCTAGTGGTGAAAACATTCGCATTTGCATGCTGAATCTAGATCTAGGTTCAAAATCGAATAATCAGAACATTACCAAGGTCAATTTACAATTTAAATTTCGGTGCGATATCTTATATTATTTATTTAATCGGGCATGCGAAATGTATTTATTTTCTTGATATATTTTCACAAATTTATGGTGTATAATTACTTCGTTGTAATTTTTGCAAAATCAACCATAAAAGTCTTATCTTAGTTGCTTCTGTTGCTCATGAACTGATGACTGGGTAACCCTTTGACCCCTAATGTAATGGTCGCTCCTCTCCTAGCCATAGATAAGTTGTCATTCGCACACATTTCCATAGACTTATTGTTAGTGTGTGATAGCCAATCAAGAACAACAATTAGCGCAAAAAAACCCGGACCTCTGCAATTGTATGAATGCACGTAAGTAGTGGCTCGTGAACTGCAGACCTGTAGTCAATCAGTTCTGAAAGTTTTATTTTTTCACTCTAGGCAGAACAATTGCCTTTAACTGTTCTCTCTTATCATTCAATAGTACCTGGAGAATATAGACCTTGGTCCTTGTGTACAGCGGCTGTTGGTCTTCATGTTAAATCAGTTTGGAATATACACTGTAATGTTTGTATTTTGATGCGAACGTGTGTTTCTACTCATTAAAATTAACGATCATCAGAGACAAGAATACAACATTTGTTATAACTCGATGTTAACTCCACCTAGTGGAAGAATTTGAAAACTAAACGAAGAAGAAGGCCTGAGCGAACCGAATCATCAAATCTGTTTGAAAATTGAAGGGTCGAAGGTGTGATTTTTGTTACGTCATCAGCGTATATGTGGAAAGCGGAGGGTGTATTAATTACGAAGTACCAGTTTCATCCATTATCCAATTCACTGAGAATTGCATATTAATATTCTGTTGTTCATCAATGGTGGTATTAGCAGTCTACGTAATATTGGTTTTTGGAATCCAAGTTGCTAACGAATTATCGTCGTATATAGAAAGGTCAAACGAGGTAATGGTCAGAAACCTTCATGTGTTCTTCGATCTTTGAATTTCTGGTTCCGAAATATGGGCTCCAGTAGTCTGCCAGAATATGACGCAATCCTTGTAAGAACTAATAATTTACACAATAGTGGGTTAACCATCGTTTATCTGTCGAAAAGTTTGCTTTTGTGTCAAATCAGGAACCACTAGCTTTTGCAATTTATTTTCCACATAAGTACGTATGGTGGAAATGTTTTCAAAGCCTTAGATTTTAGAAAACTTGAGTTAGCCGTTTCGAGTAGTGCAAGGCCAGGCGAATGCTTCATAAAATTTAATGGTACTTAGTAGAAAAGGTGTACAAATTGAAGCGTGTCATTATTTCTTGAATTTGGTGTACGATATGAAGCTGAGAGTTTTAGGATACGTTACAGCGAATGCATATGACATAGTGTGTAACTTACGTTGAGACTGGACCAGGGGAGGGGATTTATGGTATTTTATAGCGCCCTTGCACCGCTGGCGCCCTGTGCCATTTGCCGTCGTTTACCCACACCTGATGATACGGCCCGTTGTTAATGGCGAAATCGTAAGACTTGATATGAAACGCCCGCCATTATCCTGCCGTTAACCGCCAACGCCCCGGCGTTGATTACCGGCTCCGACGCTTGTGAAAGCTCTAGAACGCAATAAGTCAAATGTATTCTAGGATATTGACCTTTATTAAGAAATTCGATTTATTTTTGGGTGGGAATCATACTTTTATTTTTACATCATTTAAGTTAAACACAGTTATTTTATATATACTGCAAGTTACGATTCTTTTGAGAAGTGAGAGATATGTAAGAGCTACCTTCTGATAAAAGTTTTTCTGTGGATCATTTTTGCTATACTGATATTTGCATCAACCAATTGAATAGTTTTTTAAGTAAAGCCTGAGAGATTATAATTGGCTAATATTCTTGCGCGTTTTTCATTTAGCCAATAGAAAGAGGTATGTTGAACAGACGCTTTTAGAAATTTCACTTTTCTGCAGATGTTTATAGGTTACAGCCAAGTGCAAAATGGTATTTTCGTTCATATCTTCTTTGTACTCAATCTCATTTTCGGAGGATCTCTAATAAAACATAAAACCGTCAAAAAAGAACGCTTTCGTGTTTTCTTTTGAAGCGAGATTTCAATAAACCTGTCCTTTTTTCAACTGTAAACATCCGTTTTGAGAAGGACTTCTACCTGAATAACGCATTAAACCAGAGAGTTATTGTGAACAAGCCGTAATTGTTTTATTGCAAGTAAATCATTGTGAGAAGACACTGAAAATATATTTTTGTGGGTGTTCTGTCGGTATCCCTAACAATTTACGATATTTTGGAATTTTTCTTGCTACATTGATCTTTTTGTCATTTGTTTTGTTTGTATGTTTATAACGGAACCTAAGATTTATGATTGAAGATTTATAGATAAAGCCTTTTCTGAAAAGGGAAAGAGTTTGCCGTCCAGTAGAAGAAGAAGAAAGAGTAACTGTTTAGAAACTTTTGAGTACTGCATTCATTGTGACCAAGGCCTAATTGCTTTATTGCAACCATCAGGTTGCAACAGAAAGGAGAAGAAAATGTAAAACACAGATATAAATCCTTTTGAAAAGTGAAAAAAATATTTTTGGGCCCCCTTTGTAAATCATGAAGAGTTTTCGATTGATTTTATTATAAAATATGTTTTACAACTCTGACTGTGTCTTTTTGTTTCTTTTTTCTGTTATTAACTAACGATGAATTGAAAAGGAGAGGTCTTAATCATTAATGACAGGTAGGAGAAATGTATAGATATCTTGCACCTGCGCTGCTTTGCGGAAAAGCTTTTAAAAGATAAACAGATTAGAATCCTTTTGGGCGAGATCCTTTCCAATCTTTAGTTTCGCTGAACGATGCTAAAGAAAATTCCGGAAGAATTTACAATCATATAAATACTTCGAACTTCGCTTTGGCTTTATGGTTAACATAATTTGTGTTTGAGAAATGATTGATGGATTCTGCTTTGAATTTTCAATATCTTATATTTTTTTATTAGATAGTTATTGTTTGAAGATAATAATCTACGATGGCATCTACAGCACATAATAGCTAATATCAAGAATCAGAATTATTTATGCCGCAGTCGGGATTAGAATCCGGGATTGCTTCTTTTATTATAATTTTGGAATACACTACGATATTTATAATTTAATCTCTCTGTTAAGAGAATGTTGTTAAATTTATAACTTTATTGGAAGATCTCATGCATTTAATACTTTGGTTGTGGCCTATAGAACTGAAGCCGGAATAAGGTAGGGGAAGAGGATTTTGGATGGATCTTGTGTAATTCCAAGATAATACAAATTTTGTCTTGCTGTAGACTCAAACTCTGGTAAAATTTTATGTCAGCGCCGGAAGTTGAACTCCCACTGTCTAATTTGAGACGGATTAATTCAAATAAAATATAGATTTGCCTATTTAAATTGCATTGTTCTCCAGGGTTGCAGTTGTTAAAGTTATTTTTGGCCCTCTATAATGTGAAATGATTACTTAAGCATGAAACTACAGTGACTTGTTCCATTTGGAATTAGACTATTAGTTATCAGTGTTGGCAGTGAACGGGAATGAAGTAAGTGTTAATGCAGACTTGACGATCTTACGTATACTTGTGATAGGTATTTTGTATGAAGACAGGTTTTAACCTGAAGGTGTCAGAGCAAAGTGAAGTGAGGATGATTTAACAGTGTCTTTTATTAATTGAAGATATTGTCCTAAGAACGGGATGCATAGATTAACCTGGGTATTTGTGTTTCTATTTGCGATGCTTGGAAATTAAATATATTTTTATGCGAATGGGGAAAGAGCGCATATGTTTTAGTTATATTAATATGTTTAGCCATTTTTATCTTTTGAACCTGCCTAAGAATTACGAAGCAGATTTTAGTATTCAATTTGATTGTAATAAATAGGTGAAAGTAGAAAATTGTCGAAATTTTCAGAGAAAAAGCATTGCCAGTGTGATTGCCAATATTTTATTGATAGCAGTTCGTGAATTTCATCGTAATGTTGACTGAACACAGACGCTTTGAAACCAGCGTGAATTGAACCCGGGATGCGCTAAAGATTGACAAATTATTTAATCTATGCCTTGCTAATTACTAAATATATATTTATTTAATAGGTTTCCTATAAGTATTTGCATTGATTAACTAAATATGTATCAGTACCGCATAGGGAAGAACTAGCTATTTTTACTTTACATCAAGTATTATGGGAAATAGAAAATTAATATTTTCTTTTAAGCTTAAGGCATCTGAAGTTCAGGCCGTGATAGGATAGGGGAGTATAAAGTTGAATTGGAAATATAGATTTATTAACTTAATAATAATTTGCCTTCATATTATTAATGTATTTATTTATGGTCTTTAGAGAACTTTGGCTCAGGCCGTATGGATTATGATGGGAGAATTGGTGGGATGAAGAAAGTAGGAGAACACGTTGATTTTGTGTCACAAAGCTTACATGGTATAAGCTGAGATTGATTCTCAGCATCAGGAGCAAATGTTAAGTCCTATTTGAAGTGAGGAATATATTTTGTTTGAAATTAGTAGTCGAATATAAGTTTTAGATCGCATTCATAAAAAATACGGTTTTTGTATACTTCTCGTTTACCTGTCAGGCTGAAATATTTTACTTAATTCATGATTTTTCTGAGAAGAACTATATATTCTAAGCACCATAAAGAAACTTTGGCTTTTGTGGCCAGAATTATCACAACAACTGGACCCGCGAAAACTCGACCCGCGACAACTCGACGCGGTCAATTCGCCCCACGACAATTCGTCCTCTGCGACAATTAGTCCCTCCGACAACTGGTTCCTACGACAACTTGCCCCACGACTACTTGCCCCTACGATATTTCGTCCCACGACAACTCGCCCCGCGAGAACTCGTCCCTACGACAACTCGCCGTATAACTCGTCCCACGACAACTCGCCCCATGACATCTCGTCCCAACGACAACTCGCCCTGCGACATCCCGCTCCACGACAACTCGTCCCGCGACATCTCGCCCCACGACAACTCGTCCCTCTTCCCAGAGATGCGACTGTTTCGTAATATATCTGTATAAAAATATGTTTGGCATTCTAACATTTAAGGCTCAGGCCGGCATAAGGGAAGTGGGAAGGTGTCGCCCAGGCCTGGTACCATAACAGTATTTTGCTGGTGTGATTAAGAAAAAGAGTAAGTCAGGATAGTAGGTCTCTGTGATTGATCCCTCGACCTTCCGAATGATAAGCCAACGCTCTAGCACTCAGCACGTCCGCTTGACAACATATTTATTAATAAATACGAACATTTTAAAAGAAATATCATACAGATCGACCAGTACAAATGTCTGTGCGACTGGACAAAGCTTTTATGAAAATATTATTTTAAAGAGTTATAGATGAGTAGGAGGAGAAACATCTATGGAAACACATAAAAAAATGGCCCTAACCGGGAATTGAACACCGGATCCCATGAGTAGTAACAGGATGTGCAACTTAGTACAATATCCGCTCACATACTGAGCAGCCCCTTGACCCTGGTCTTTCAAAGAAGTTCATCTGATACTTCGTGGCAACATGCAGAGGAAGATATGCGAAATCTTCATTACACATCTAGGCATAAATATGCACATTAAAGAGCATTCGTGAAAATGAATCCAGTAGAAACGGATGGGTGACTGGAGAAACGTTCTACAGAAATAACTCCCATAAGAAATACATAAGAAAGAAATTTCGATTCTCTTTTTTTGAAACTTTATAAGGAAGAGAGGAATGCGAATGCTTCATAACATGTGGTTTCATGCAATGGTTCCTTAATTGTCCTGTTCTTTCCATGCAGGAAAATTTACATCAAATTTGTAACTTACCCCAAGAAACATAACGAATCAAACGTATTTCAAAGTTGTGGCAAGTTTGTTATGAAAAACGTACAGCATCAGTTTTGGCTTGTTTGAATGTCGCTTGACGTATCGTATGTCGTAAAAGATTAACGGAAGACATTCTAATGGAAATACTACTATTTTGTGTAGCCCTATAACTTACGTATATGTACTATGTTTCCGTGGTTGTTAGCACATGCAATTCCTTGTTAACAAAGGAAAGGCGTGGTGAGTGCGTTATTCTACTGGATTCTACTGGATGTTGAATTCATCATTTACACCATATTATAGAAGACGTTATATACGTCCGGGTGACGTTTCGTCCAAATACATTTTGTCCATACGACATTTAGTCCAGGGATATTTAGTCCATAGACATTTCGTCCATTAACATTTCATCCACAAGACATTTCGTCCAACGGATTTTTCGGCCACAAGACATTTCGTCCAACAGATTTTTCGTCCACAAGACATTTCGTCCAACAGAATTTTCGTCCAAAAGACATTTCGTCCAATCGACTTTTGGTCCAACAGACTTTTCGTCCACAAGAAATTTCGTCCAATCGACTTTTCGTCCAACGGATTTTTCGTCCACAAGACATTTCGTCCAATCGACTTTTGGTCCAACGGATTTTTCGTCCACAAGACATTTCGTCCAATCGACTTTTGGTCCAACGGATTTTTCGTCCACAAGACATTTGGTCCAACCGATTTTTCGTCCACAGGACATTTCGTACAGTCGACATTTAGTCCAAATTATTTTTCGTCCAATCCATCAATCCACATACTACACTCTCATCCATATAAATTCACAGACCAAACTACTGAAGCTACAAACACCAAATTTGTAATGAAGGTGTAGGACTATGAGTAGGTAAAGGAAAAAATCCGACATTTTGGAAAAGTCGCCATCTTGGATCCAAAATGGCCGCTAAACCCATTGTTGTATACAATAGAGCCTAAACGGCTGGGGCTATTGAATTGAAATTTGGAATGATGGTACATTATTGCTAGTAGGTAACGAAAATGTTTTCAAATTTTATGAAAGTCGACATCTTGGATCCAAAATGGCCGCAAAAACCCATTGTTGTATAGAATAGAGAGCTTAAACTACTGGGGCTATTGAATTGAAATTTGGTATAGATGTACATTTTCAATAGTAGGTTGATATAATATTACACAATTTACCCAAAGACGCCATCTTGTATCCAAAACAGCAGACTTAAAATTTCATTTTCTACAACCTTTGAGGTAGAAGCACGAAATTTAACATAAAGCTTTATCATAAGTAGTAGTTTAGGATAATAATAAAATGTTTTGGGCAAGTAGCCATCTTGGATTCAAAATGGCCGCCCAAAAATCATTTTCGACACCGTTTGGGCTAGAGAAATGAAATTTTATTTGAAGACGTACCTTCAAGAGTAAGTCACGAGAATATAAAAAAAAGTTAAAAAGTCGCCATTTTAATCCAAAATGGCTGCCCGGAAACCCATTTCCTAAATTATTAAGCCTAGACAAACGAAATTTGGTATGAAGGTGTACCATGAGGAGTAGGTTACAAAAATTGTAAAAAATACCTATGGGGCGCAGCCCCCATGGTGGGTGGTATAATTGTAATATGGAAGCGCAGACCGCCAGAGAATGTCTGATTAAGATAAAGGGGGACGAAGCTCCCCAAACCCTAATGTTGGGAGCGCAGCTCCCACGATTTGGTATGAAGGTGTAGGACCATAAGTAGGTAAAGCGAAAAATTCGACATTTTGAAAAAGTCGCCATCTTGGATCTAAAATGGCCGCCAAACCCATTGTTGTATAGAATACACAGCCTAAACGGCTGATGCTATTGAAATAGAATTTGGTAAAAAGGTAGAATATTGCCAGTAGATTACGTAAATATTACGAGATGTGCTCAAAGATCCCATCTTGGATCCAAAATGGCTGCCAAACTCATTGTTGTATAGAATACACAGCCTAAACCGCTGGGGCTACTGAAATGAAATTTGTCATGGTGGTAAAATATCGATAGTAGGTTAACAAAATATTAAACAATGTATCTTAAGACGCCATCTTGGATCCAAAATGGCGGATTTATAAATCCATTTCCCACAACGATTTAGCTAGAGATACGAAATATAGCATAAAGGTGTATCATAATTATTAGTTTAGGAAAATAATAAAAATTTTGGGAAAGTCGTCATCTTGGATTCAAAATGACCGCCCAAAAAATCATTTTCGACACCGTTTGAGCTCGAGAAATTAAATTTTATTTGAAGGTGTACCTTCACGAGTAAGTCACGACAATATAATAAAACATATAATATTTATGTGTTTTCGCCATCTTTAATTCAAAATGGCCGCCCGAAAACCTATCTTCTAAATCACTAAGGCTAGACAAACGAAATTTCGTATGAATGTGTACCATGACGAGTAGGTTACAAAAAATGGAGCAAACCTTCACTATGGGGGCACAGCCCCCTGTGGGGTTGGTACAGATCGATATCAAGGGAAATAATAACCCGCAGAGTCTGGCTATGATAAAGAGGGCGCAGCCCCCAAAACCCCCAAGTTGAGGGCGCAACTTTGACCGAGTAAAGTTAGAGTGAGGAGAAAATTCGATATGTTGCTGACAAAGGTTGAAGCACCTAACACAGAAGATTGAACATTATTTAAAATAAAGAACATTGGATACGAAACAGGTGAGAGATATACTGTAATTTAATAATTTCCAATCACGTGAAATAAATTATTTTGTACTTTCTTCAAGATTCTTGGCGATAACTGTAAATCCCGACATTTCTCAGATAGATTAGCGAATATATCAAAGAATTTTTCTAAAATATTTAAGTGTGTGCGACTGGTCTGATTCTTGGAAATATAATGTAATTTCTGGGATGTTCACATTACACAGAAACACTTTCCCTTCGGCAGTTTCCGCCCTCTTCACTCACTTTCAATCTACCTGCAAAGAATTGGTACAGTAATACGGCATATTATTTCATTATATCTGGAACTTCTACAT
>JAGDQP010005334.1:0-35704 GCA_022664845.1 Lepisma saccharinum
AAAGTAGAAGTTAAATATTGAAGTGATATTTTTAATTTAATTAAATTAGAATTACATTTTTAAATCTGGCTGCGGATCCCTGTCCCATCTTCGCGGATCACAGGTTGAGAAACGTTGTACGTATGGACTGCAACAAGACCTACATACACAGCACAAGAAATACAACAACTATTACTACTTACACAGCTTACAAAACTATTCAAGATTAAAGATTATAATTATATGTCTTGAGTGAGGAGATTACAATTTATATTCTTGTATAGGACCAGTTCATCTTTTACAGCTAATAAGTACCAAAGCTCTATACATTAAAATCAAAGGTTAATGCAAAACGATACAGTAAAAGGAAAAAAAAAAAACCAACAAATCTGCGATAAAACCTGGCTTATCTTACTATTTTGTCCAGGTGATTACTGAATTTCAGTTTACTATCGAATTGCACACCAAGATCACAAGTGAGTTTCAGGTTGCTAATTAATTTCCTATCCCTTGAAATAATAACAATTCTGTATTTTATTGAAAACAAATATCTATAATGCATGTCGAGATGTCTTCTCAGTCTTTCTGTTATTTCCTTCTCTTCCCGCGAGAGGTCTCCTCCCTCCATCACCGCTTTCTGAAGTGCATCTTTGCATAACCCTTTACTAAACTTGACCTTCTTCTTCTGTAGCGTTAGCGGATGAGAAATGTGGGTGGGGTATGAGACGAAGAGGACCTCAGTAGAAACAGATAGAGAGAAGGAAGCGAAAAAAATGTGCCGTTGTTTTTTGGAGATAAAACCAGAGAAGAAAGAAAACGGAATGATGCATTTTCATGTGATAAATACGTATACCTATTATGAAAAGCAAAAGCCCATTTGAGCAAAAGTCAAAGGTCAACTTTGGTCATAATAGCCATCGAGTTATTCCGTCAATTCTTTTCTCTAACGGTTTTTATCAGTGTTGCTCACTTGGTGTCCTTTACTCTAAACGAGAGTAGAGTTTCTGTCAATTATAAATAGACTCTTCAAAGGCGCATTACATATCAAGATCTCATTTTCTGATTGTTTAGCTATACCTATCCGTTATTTTAAAATTCAAGGTCTGTTGGAGTCAGGGATTCCGTCAAGATTTTCAGTTTGGGGGTGGGGGGTGTAAAGTCAAAATTAGGAGGGTGTAAGTGGAATTTTTCGTAAGAGGATGTAAGTGCCACTGGACCACGGGGGACGAAAATGAAGAAAGGGATCCAGTTGGTTTGAGCTTTCCCGTACAGCAATCCTGACTAAACCTCTTTTCCAAGATTTTCTTCAGTTCTACTAGGCGTAAGTAGTAACGCTTGCTGCTTTGCAAAGGGTCCGGGTTCGATACATGGTGGGAATACAAATGCTACAGAGCACACTTTGAACTGTAGGTCCCGTCCTTAGAATGCATACGATGGAAGGCAATGGCAAACCACTATCCGTTCAACTTGCCGAGGGATATTCGCGTAGTAAACCTTCCTCTGGGCCAAACAATCAACATTATCATCACCTTTTAAGAAATAATTACACAAATCGCCAATGTGAGTCCGAAAATGCAGTGTGCTCGAGACAAAACTAAACTAATCTCCAAGGTCTGCATCCCAAATTGATCTCTGCCATGGCTTTTCGTTCAAGGAGGGTAGTATATCATCGTCAGCCTAACGATCCCCTATCCTAGCTGTGCTTGGATTTGGAGACCGGAGTACGTTACTTCTACACTGAGATAGCTTCCCGTTTGGATCACAATGCCGGGTCAACAGCAAACTTGGAAATTCCTACCCTGCAACCTTCCCTTGCATCGGAGGCGATGTCGGGAGGGTGCCTATAATATGTTCTCTTTATAATACACATTTTCGGATGTTATACCAACAGAGTAAATTATTATTATTATTATTAACATTGCTAGGCACACGTTCTATACATACCAAATCAGCTTAGCTTCATCTATTATAGTTCCATTAGCACTTTTAAATATTTAGGACTTAGCAACACTGCATAAATGTGCAGATCAAAGGCGCGGATGGTATCGAATTAAAACCATTGTTCACTATAACCAGAGGAGTCATTATAGTGTTTTACACGTAGCGGTAAAAGCAAAACCACTGCACTGGCGCCTGGAATACGTACGTCTTTGTATATGGCACGCAGAACTGACAAAAATTATAAAATATAAATTTTCCTATTGAGTCTTATGTACGCCGTCATTTTCATGATTTCCATCTAAGGACATAGGTTAAAAGGGAAATGAAACAAGCAATTTCTTAAAACAGTTACTTGTGGTTTTAGAGTGCAAATGGAATTTCATTTCCGCCATGAAAAGATCAACAACACGAAAAGGGCGCTATGCTGAATATAACTTGTAAAAAATACAATCAGTACTTATGCGATGAAAGAATTAACTAGCAAGGTCAAACTACAACCGTACACTTACAGTTCTTATGCGGAAGCATGTGCAGTTACTAAATCGTTTTTATACGCGTGTATAATCCGAGAAACAAGAGCGTCTTTCACAGAGAGTTCTTTTTCTTCTTCTACATATAATGTCCTGCATAAATTCCCTCTCATGGACTATAGTGAAAGGTGTCCGGTATGAGTGAAGCTTCACCAAAAGGGATCTGAGTGTGAACGGACTTTCGTGCTACAAAAGTTATTTTCTGTTTTCGTATACTCAAATTTAAATAATCGATGTAAAACGAAAAAAAAGCGGGAAAATTTACTGAATAAACTTCATTCCTTTTCTGTTTCTAACCTCACTCAGCTAGAAATAAATGTTACAAGTGGAAACGTAGAACAGTTATCGATGGTCTATACTCCTAATTCCTAAAGAATGTTCCTATTGTAACCACGCCTATTAGAGGGCCGTTGTTATGGATACGTATACATTATTTTCTTACGTCACCATTACAACTGGATGCGTAGGTCCGTTATGTCTTCGAAAGGGACATTTTCTGTCTCCGGGTAGCTCTCCAAGCAAGAAGAATGGACATTTTGTCCTGTAATCGCGCTCACCAACACACAGAAAGGAGAAAAGAGAGAAAAAATGGTACCATTGACCCTCATTGCAACATTGTAACTTCCCCTCTGCTCTATTCTCTTTCGAATTCCTACTTCGTAGTTATTCCTCTCACCAGTCCGGATCCAAACTTTCATAACGCTGACTGTAGAGTCGATTGCGACGGCTTAGTTCACGAGACACACTTTCCTATAATCGAATGTGGTTGTTGGGCATCGTAGTTATGGAAACTTAGTAATATACATACGTCACCACTGACTTCACCACATACATGGTCCAAGGTCATAAAATAATATCACCTTCGCATATAATAAATCTAAAAAAAATCAGAATATTTCAACATACTGTATGTAAAAATTCGAGCTGTGGAAGTTCGATTATATGAATATAACAATGCGCATCCCTTATCTTCTTCTTTTTTTTTTTTTTGCAGTTCACAGAAAAAAATAAAAGGACTTTCGTGAAGGTTAAAATCTCATTCTTTCCACAGAATGATTTTAACGCCAGTTTTAATTCTTTATAAAATATAATGGAAAGAAAAAGGGTAGACAGCAATGAGAAGTGATAGTATCTAATTAGTGGGTCTAGATTTTTTCCTTTTTCTCAATCCTGACTAGAGAATTCAATATTTACTTCCAGCTGAAAGAAAAAAAACTCACGGAAATTTAACTAAGTGGAAAGGCAATTGAACTAAACCAAACTTTGTGTGCGCAGATGCGGATGAGAGTGGAATGGACGACTGACTGTGAGTGAATTAAACAACCCCCTTGTTTTACACTCAAGTAAATTTTCAGAGACGGGGAATAAGGGGGAGAGAGGGGGGGGGAGCAGGGGACAGAGAACTTGACTGAACTTTTCCACAGTGTTAGAACAACAACATATAATTATCGTGTGCAGTGATGAAGAAGAGAATGACTGATTATTGAAGCTTGTATCTGTGAAACGTGCTAAAGAGGTTGCAGAAAAAAAAAAGGTTTTCGTAGAAATCTATTTTAACTTCGGTTTCATTGAAAAAAAAAGTGAATGTTTAAATGGGAGTGTACGGAACCGGAACCGACACACCTCGTCACAAAGTCAAAATACTCATTGATCCTCGTTTCAAGACCTGACATTTAGAACCAAACATTATGCTTATCATGTAAATTAAACCGAAAATCATAAAATTGCATATTTTTGAGTATGTCATTTTGAATTAAGATGGCGCATATACTGATACATATCACTACTTAGTTTACGAAATTGGTGTTTAACTTACCATTCAAGTCTGAACTCAAAAGGGCAGCGGAGGATCAGTGGTAGAGCGCTCTCCTCTTGTGCACGGGGTCCCCGGCTCGTGCCATGTAGGCCACATGTAGTAACTTTCTTATGCAATTCTTCTTTTCATTGTTTCAACCTTAAATATGATTATGATGTAAAATTGTACAGTGAATCAGCTTAGTAATAAAGATTTTTTAATTTACTTTAAAAAGGTCTTAAGTCCATCCATAATTCCCAAAAGGCAATGTAACAAAATGTATCTTCGCAGAAAAAGGGCGTAACCCTTTCCGTGGGTAATAGGCTTCACCATCGATATGTAAAAATAATTAGATTAAAAATGGTTGAAGCTGACTATTGCTTGCAATTAATTTTGCTTTTTTTAAAATAATAATAATAATAATAATAATAATAATCAACTATTCATTTGGTCTCACCAAAATAATGTAAAAATTATAAATAATGAAAAAATCTAAATGGGAAGCAAAAGTGAGTACCTCTTTTTACTACTAAAACACGTACCGACTAATCAGGATACACAATAAGTGCTTTAAAGTCTCTGTCCTTGGCTGAAAATTCTGTTAAACTGTTCGGAATCTTGGCCTGAGCCAAAGATGCATAAAGAACTGTAGATTTCGCCCTTAGAATTCCATCTGTGTCCAATGAAAGATGATGACAAATCTTTTCGGTTCACCTTGTCAGTGGACTCTCAGCTTATAAACTTACCTCTGTGCAGAACACATTATGATATTATTCATGTAGAAGTTTCAACCAGGACAATAAGACATACAGCCAGTCAAAAACCCATCCTGAAAAATACATGGTCGTTGCCATGAGCAGGGGGGGGGGGGGGGTCGAACCCAAAATCTCCTACTTGTCAGTTAGATATTTTGACCATTATGCTACATCCAATTGACATGTATGATGGCCGGATTCGGACACGGTCTCTTTCTTTTTCAGCTGTTATCCTACACAAGGAATTTGTAAAGGCCATAATATATAAAACTTACCCTATTATTATTATTATTATTTTAAAAAAGGAAAGTTTAGAACTAACGTTCCAGACTGGGAATTAAAATAGAGACCTTCCAGTTCTGCTGTTATAGCATTTGACTTGCCAAGGATAGACCTGAAGGAGATTCAGTTAGTAATGTACTTACGTACATATGTTTCCACTACTTAAAAAAAAAATCTTACATGATGACCACACGGAAAACAAATGTAAGGAACACAAATCTAGTGAAAACCGGACAGATTAATTACGTTTTTGAGGGTTGTCTTGAATAGATCATGTGTGCCTTGAGTAACTCCCAAACATCTTAATATAATTTAGCGAAACAAAATGGGACCGGAACCTTCCTCTTTCCGTCCAGACAATAAGGATCATTACAATAGCCTTGTGAAGACACTTTAAAATTTAAAGCAATATAATAGCGGACAAGTCAGCCATCAAACAAAACAATCTTCGGGTAGTTGCCATTGACCTGCTTACGGTTTAAATTGGGCCACTCAGAGAAGAAACTGCTGCTGAGAGATGAGAAGGGGAAGAAGCAAGTGTCCTTAGCCACTTCAGTCCAATTCGCAGTAAATTTGTGTGACTTGTGCTCATGTCGTATTGTAATACTCTTCTATGCATGTATAAATGTATGCTTTCTTTCTCTCCCCCTCTCTCTTACTGTGTGTGTGTGTGTGTGTGCGTAATGTGATCCCTGACAATGACATAGTGCGTGTGGGTATCACATAATAACATTTTCATAATCGTTACCTTGCAGAATTCCTTGGCTTTCCTTTATTTTGATTTACTGTCTTGTGAGCTGTCTGTTTTCTCTTCTCTCTCTCTTTTCCTATTCTTAATTCAAGGATTATATCATAATAGATAGTTTGTATGCAAGGAACTATTAAAGATAATGCTATAAATTTTTATGTGAAATAAAGGACAATCGTCGATTTTTCATTCGGTACTTTTTTTTAACAGTACCGCTTTAAAGTCTACTTTGACATTAATTTTCCCTTTCACGCTAGGCGGTGTATTCTAGTCCCACATTTGTACAGGAAAATGAAATCTATGGTGAACACATGGTGATAAAATTTCCTGCATTTATAATGTGTTTTTGTATGGGAAGAAGGAGGTTGAAAAATTTTGTCATAAATTTTGAAAGAAAGAAAAAAAAAATTCTTAATTTCGCTGCTTTAGTGTCGAGCGAAGCATTCGGCTCTCATATTACTATTTTTTTTTCTCTCAGACTTAACGAAACAAATACCGGGATGATACCTGGGCAGAAGATTGAATAACTATAGCTGTTACTCTATGACAAGATGATTCATTGGTTTGCTATTTAATTGAACCGAAATAAACTCATTGTTATTTCTTAGCTATGATTAAGATTTTGAAGTGTTTGAATATAGTGTCGAACGCAAGATGTATCGTAGGAATTCATTCTTATAGTTAATCGTAATTACTACATGGAGAATCTATAGGTGAATTGTTTAACTAGTTACATTCTAAGGAATACGCAGGGCCGGATTAAGGATTACATGTTTAGGGGCCCCGTCAAAGGTAAATCAATTGCTTTTACGGCTACAGGGAATAGATAACAGGAGCCTTAACAGAGTATTTAGCCCAGGATGGGAGTCAATAGTCCAGGGCCCCCAAACAGCGTAATCCAGCACTAGGAATACGTATGTATATAAGTTATGAATAACTATCTACAAGTGAATACTTAGATACAGAAGATAAATGTAATTTATTACGTGGTTGCTAAACAGACATTCTCCCAAACCGCAAATTCTCGAACATTCTCAAATTAAAAAAAATATTCCATTATAAAAAAAATGGTTAGAAGCCTTGCAATACTCCCCAATTTGGCTTTACACCCTTCAAATAGAAAATCTAGCAGAATCCGTGCTACCAAAAAAAAAAAAATAATAAACGTGACCCTTTCAACAAAACATTAACGATTACGATGATGATGATGATAATCAGTCAGTGTAACTTTACTGATTACTTAATGTTACATATTGGGCGTGTTCAACGGACTAAGGTTACTAAGCGCTGAGAGAGCACTTGAATCTTATTGGTTTGCCTATAGGTAAGCAACCAATACGATTAAAATGCTCTCTCAGCGCTTAGTGTTACCTTAGTCCGTTGAATGCGCCCATTTTGTCGACTCCAGAAGCCAAGGGATACAAATGATATTGACGAATAAAGAACGTTGAAGGTAATCTTTTATGTGTAACTCAAAATATATGTGACACAAAACGGTCATATTATGGACGTATTAAGGTCCAATATTTCTTTGTAGATAATCTTTTATGTGTAACTCAAAATATATGTGACACAAAACGGTCATATTTTGCACATGGGCGTATTAAGGTCCAATATTTCTTTGTAGATAATCTTTTATGTGTAACTCAAAATATATGTTACACAAAACTGTCATATTTTATACATGGACGTATTAAGGTCCAATGTTTCTTTGTCGGTAATCTTTTATGTGTAACTCAAAATATATGTTACACAAAACGGTCATATTTTGTACATGGACGTATTAAGGACCAATGTTTCTTTGTAGGTAATCTTTTATGTGTAACTCAAAATATATGTTACACAAAACGGTCATATTTTGTACATGGACGTATTAAGGTCCAATGTTTCTTTGTAGGTAATCTTTTATGTGTAACTCAAAATATATGTTACACAAAACGGTCATATTTTGTACATGGAAGTATTAAGATCCAATGTTTCTTTGTACAGTAAAAATATGACAATTTTATGTCACATATATGTTGAGTTACACATAAAAGATTACCTTCAACGTTTTTTATTCGTGAATGTTACTGGTATCCCTTGGCTGCTGGACTCCTTATATAATTATGTTACAGAAATAAAAGTTTGTCATTATTGAGTGTATCATAAGGGGAGATACAGATTAATCTCAATATGAATTTATGCCGTTCTCTCTCTCGCCAGGAAAAAAGAAAGAACAGCATATGTAGTAGAGTCATCTTTTATCCTTTCTTACGCAGCAGAGAAGGGGGGACGGGACACCTATGCATGTTATGTGCAGCATCACGTCTTGTTGAGTAATTGCAATCACGTGAAAACAATGAAGAAAACAGATTATTTTGTTTACCAAATGGAAAGACAGAAGAATTGAGAGACGATGACGTCAAATACGAAGACCTGAATTTGGAGGATGTTGCAGCTAGGATAACTTCGGCCTTGATCCGCTTTTGGTTTTCTATTATAAACAACGTAATAATTGTAACCAATTAGCACCGATAATCTCTCTCTCTCAATGTGTTTGTTGACCAAAACTGAGAAACACTATTCCGAAAGTTACTCTATACCTTATACGGCCGTGTGTCTCCTTTGGTCAAGTTATTTCGATCCGTTGTCTTAAATTACGTTATGTCTTTGTTCCGATTTACTGTAATATGCAAGACTGACTTTAATTGAAACACTGGCACGCTTGGAAGTGTATCTTTGAGGGAGAACTATATATACTTATTTTTTTAAATTGAGATACTGCCAATATAGCTTAGAGACCATTTCACATTTCAACCAAACAAACATTTATTCAAGGTACCATTTCAGCATTTGCCCGGTGCGATCGCGGAAAACTGGAGAGAACGACAGTTAGGATAGGAGGTTGCTGTGCGTGAACCCACAATGTTTCGAATGCGAAGTCAATTATTTTAAGTGGTTTTCTCTCAGTCTATTTCCCTTTTGTCTTTCTGAACCTAACCGTTTGTATAGCGCTATAAGAAAATGTACTGTATATTGCAAAGATCTCATTTGAGCAATGTCAATTATGTTTATATACCGTATTTATTTGAATCTAATGCGCACTTTTTTTTCAGCCGAATTTAGTATCCAAAATCGGGATACGCATTAGAATCGCATGGAAACTACAAAAATTCTGCTTATCTTTCTGCGTGTGTTTCGAATCTGTTCTGGTTACGTCATTGCTTCCCGTTCCTCGCTTCGAACGCTTTCGTATTTTATTTTGGTTAAACTTATCATTTGTCGCCGTACACTTCTGATAGCGCATTTTTGTAGATGGCGTTGTTATAGACAAAAACATCACGTCTTCAAAGCGAATTTGACTTCTTCAAGAGATTAAAGACAGAAGTAATTTTGCCATATATTATAATACCATTAAATAATAACATTGAAGTCCATAACTGTAACTCATTGTTGTATGCGGCAAAATTTTACATTTGCTTTGCAGCTGCGCATTACAATCGCCAGTAAATATTCTTTCTTATTTCAAACTATCTTAAAATTGAGGTTGCGCATTAGACTTGATGGCGCATTATTAGATAAATACTGTAAGTAATTTAACATGCTTTTGCACCGATAATAGAAATACATAGCTCACCAAAGGTATTGTTCGGTAGACTCAGAAGTCCCAATAACACTTTAAAAAAGAGAGAGAGAGAGAGAGAGGAAAACCTGTTTATGAAGATTTTTTACATTTCAAAATACCAAAATATCGATTTGCAAAATAGTTTTGTGGTTTTCAGTTTATAATAAATGATTCTCGGTTGTTATAAACCGAATACCTAAAGTGTTTTGCAACTTCAATGAAAAAAAAAAACAACAACTGAAATTTAGTGCAATTACAATTTCAAAATTTTACAATTTAGTTATATTTCCTGCTACACTAGGTAAATGGCGTGATGGCACCTTCAAACCAGACCTTGGTAGACTACCTTCCCACTTTCTTCTCCTTCCCTATTGCGGCCTGAGCCAAAGATACGTAAAGGCCTAAATAAAATTGAAATTCTTATACAAACTGTAGTTGTAGTGTTTGCCACTTAAAAATAAGTACTTGATAGAATTGGTTTGTAGGAATAATTCAGCAAATCTTATTCAACAAAGAAGACAGTTCATTTCTTTAAGAAAAGGAAAAATGATTACGTTTATTGTACAGTGTAATCTGTACCAGTCTGTTTGGAAACGCGTGTTCCAATTTCATCCCTTTGTAGTAGAGTTTGAAAAGTATTATATGCATACACTCTACCATATCCAAAGACTATATAGAAAGATTGATGCAAGCAAGTTCTATTTGACTGCACTCTTGTGATATTTTCTTTCTTATACAAGCGACAGAAATAATTCAATCAACATCCTGGGGGTTCAGCTGAGAAAATCACACCTCTACTCAAGGTCAAACTGGACCACAGCACGGTGAATTAAGTATTTCTGAATCCAACCAACCAGACAAATATTGGGAGAGTAGCTAAAATAAGGGTCCTTTTCCCGAAGATGTGCTTACTGAGGAACGTCATGCCACAAGCTTGGGCAGTAAATGATTGTCCCGCTCCTATAGGTTACCAAATATATGCACCGACAAAACGAAAATCCAATTATATTTTGATACATCTATTCTGATGATAGGATCAATGAATCAGATATGCAACGAAACGAAGGTGTGGGTTATATAAAATGTCTAAACTCGAAACTAGGAACGAAATACGTACGTTTTTCACAAATTAGTTCAGATTTACTTCATAATACTACACCATACAGTTCTTTGTTCCAGCAAAGCTAATTTTTCTTTGTTTCACTAATAAATACAAATATACATGACAATTATTGCTATACAGTTACACGTAGAGCATCCAGGAAGAAATATCATTCCCTCTTTTGAACAGAAAACAAACTAAAGCAACAAGATGAATGATGATGCAAAATTATTGCCATTTACAACAATAACAACAACAACACCAAGAGAAAGAAAACCACTAATACTTGACCTTTACTGTTAAATATTAGTTTGCAAGGACTTTTGTACTTTGCCCTCTCTTCTGTACTACTCGGTTAAACCTAAACGAAATAATGGAATGACCTCTATACAGCTCATAAGCTCGCAAATCGTGCGACAGAGCTTTTAAACCTAACGGTAACTGTCAGCACGGTTAATAGAGGGCACTTTGGATGCAACCTACTTCCGGTTCCGATTTTTTTTAACAATTGAGTGGAGATTTATGGAGAAAACAAACTTTAAAAAGCTTTAAAACATGGTTATCTCACAGCCGCGGGCTTTATTTAAAAGGAACTTCTTAAATATCGTTTCCAGCATGTCCCGTCCAGATTCTTGTAGAACGTACTGAAATATTCTTAAGTATAAGAGATATCAATTGAGAGAACTCACATGAAAAGATCTGATAATATTAGGTTATAAGTAAGGTCGTGGGAAGAAGTTTCCTTTCAAAGCCGACACCAAATCATTGTCAATTCTTTTTCTCCTTTAATGCACATATCACGAGAATGCGTATGAGTGTCTTTGCTGGGCTTGCTCTAATGAGACAGATCAGCAGGCTAACTTCAAGAGTTATTGCCTTTTTTATGTCTGCCGGATATAGCAGTTAGTATTAAGAATTTTTCTTTCTGGTAACATGTAATAGGTTTTCCCGCTTATAGTCTGTGATCGGAGTGAATGATATGACGGCATTGATTGGGGTGGTAGGGTAGGAAACATTTTGAATCATTTCAAAAAGAATTCACAATTGAAAATTAGCTATGAAGAAATAACCTGGTATTACCAGTATTTTAGAATATCACTGCCATGTACTAACTTAACGTAATATAAAAAAAATCAATTAACTTTAATACAGGAAAAAATATTAAAATACATTTTAAAAATTTTGAGTCAATAAATGTTACAATTTGAATCAAAGTATCCTCCCCCCTCCAAAAAAAAATGTCACAAATACTTATTTTTGCTTCTTAATCCAACACAGACTTCATGATAGCAACAGTTGCACATTTGACATTTAACCCAATCACCAATGGTGATTTGATTTTATCAAGAAAATAGCTTACAAAGTAAATCGTACGTGCGTCATCATTTTTCTAGTGACATATTTGCTTTTCCTGTTTGAGCTTTGGACAGCCTGGCCATGCCTCATAAGTAACTACCCCGATCCAAAATAGAAATGTTGATATGTGCTTTTGATCCATAACCCAAACCGTTTGTGAGAGAATTAGAAAATAGTTCAAGTTGATTTTGTGTGATTTAGTATCGCTAAGGCCTTGTTTAAAGCTCTGACTTTTAACTACGAACTTTTAAAGCATGTGGTTTGAATTTAAGGTGTTTTAATTCAGCGATCCTATTTCTTCATAGTGGAACAAGAAACGACTTGTTTCCCAAGCCTAGTGAAGATGTGGCGTGCATTTTCTTTGGAGTTAAAAACCTTTCATGAAAGTATTTGATAACTGCTGTGGTATTTAGTTTGACAATTTTTAGGTCCCTTGACAGTGTAGCTAACATAAAGGACGTTATAATCGCACTTAGTCCGTCCGTCCATCTGTTCGTGTCCGAAAAATAAATATCAGGAACAAGATGTAAGGAGATGGTTCAAGTATCGTTGGAGAGGTCGTGGCTACACTAATTGGGTACTGGAACCGTCTTGATTAGTGGATCAGTGTTGTTAACCCATTTTAAAATATTTTTTTCATATTGCTAATCATTCCGTTGGACCTATACCTACACCAAATTGGCATAAACATTATTCAATACAATTTTAAAAAAAATACTGTGTGTGTTTTCGTCCAGAAGCCTTTCGCTTGACAGAGTTGCCAAGCTATTTTCTATAAAATTCTATGTTTGAAATTGGTTCCATTACGTTCAACGTATCCGAACCAAACTTGACATAATACTGTGGGTGCACCCGTCACACTCATTTTACTATCGAATTTCTATATGTATTATATAACCAGAAAAATGACAGTTTCACTGGGTTCCTCATAGCTTGTCGGTTTAAAGCAAAAGGCCACTCGAATTCAATCCCCGCTCTTGCCAAATTATTATTCTTTTCTAGAATATAAAAAAATCCGTTACTGAAACCCTTTTTAATTTTACGAATATCTATACAAAATATCTTCATATAAGGCAAGAAAGGACAGAAGTGACAAAACATCATGTAAAATGTACAAGAAGTGTACATTATTGAAACAGACTTAGAACTTTCCTGATGCCCCTCGTATATGCATAAATCCCCCTTTCTTTATATGTCTCTCTCTCTCTTTGTGTGTATATACTGTATATGTGTGTGATGAAAATAAACAAACCAACTTAAAAAGAGGAAAGGAAAAGTATGCTGGAAAGTAGAAAATTTCATTAACCGACCGTTACAAAATGTTCATGGAAGACTTTTATGAAACTTATGTAACTTGTCAGGTGAAAAGAAGATGGAAAATTTTATTACTGTCCGTTCTAAACGTACCAAAAAGGTTAAAAGAAAAAAAAGTTCTATATACTGTAAACTCTAATCATAACAACTGAATAAGTCGAGGAGACCAGGGATTGTTGCGAGAAAACTAATATATCATGACATAAATCTTCCCTTGCGTGTAGTGATATTTCTCTACGGAGTTCGAATTAAAAGAAATATAACTTAAACTCATGACCTGGATTTATGGATACCTACAAAAGAATCCATAAATGTATAAATTAGATGTGTAGACAACATAAGTCTATCATCTATCAAAAAACAAGATATGTGTACAACAAAATGATAATCGAAATATGTTATAAGTAAGTGTGTGTTTGCTGTTACATATTTAACAAACACAAGTTATCAATCAAGGTTACATAACGTTTCCATTTCTCTGTTAGACAAAGAAGAGAAAAAAAGATAATGGTTCATCTGGTAACTACATCACAAAGGAAGTCTTACCATTAACGACTTTACCATCACATTAACTAAGATGCGAGTGCAGTAACTTTTGTATAATCTACAGAGAAAATGAAGGCAACAGATCTTGAAAGCAGTGTCTCAAGGCGACAACAGAGGGAGTTAGGAGACATGAATGAATTTATAATAATAACGAAGGAAAAAAAAAGAAGCAATAACAAGTAAGCGTCCCGATTCTCACATCCGTTACGTCACAAATGTAAAAGTTTTTCCTTCTTTCTTCTTAAACAAAAGAGGAGTCAGTCCCCCGTGACCAAACGGACAGTTTTGCGTCACGAAAATCGAGGGCGCTGCCAAGAGAAAATGAGACAATAATGACCTAGATTCCATTTTGATTTACTATGAGAAGTTCGGCGTCCGAATTTACATACACGTACATATATATCCTTTTTCTTTCAAGCCTTTCAAAGCAGCTTTATCTCTTCCTTCATTTTTCATTTTTGGTCAATTCCTTCCTTTCCTTTCCTTTCGTTATTTTTCTTTAAAGTCTCCACATATCTAAAATCTAGTTATCTACCAATGTCTCTTATTCGCTGCAATGAGAAAACGTACATGTATGTTTACAAGTACTTGTATATTCTCGAGGTTTTTCTTCTTCTTCATTTACCTGGCTTGCATGTAATATGTGAAGCTGGTTGTCTGCCTTGAAGCCTGCATTTCATTAGCTCTAATTCGCTCGTTACAACATGTTTCCCTTTTTCTAAAAAAATAAAATAAAAAAGTGCATGTTTTTTTTTTATTCTTTTCTGAAGAACTTTTGCCGAAAGAGGAAATTTACCCCCATTTGAGAACACGTGCACGAAAATATCTTCTATTTTTCTTCTTCTTTTCTTTGATTCTTCTTTATTTCTCCTCAGTTACATAACCTCAATTTGTAATCTTTCTTCTTCTTTTTCATCCTTCTTTTCAAGTTTTACGTTGTTGTTGTTTTATTTTTGTTGTTTCTTCCGATTCGTTCAAGCAATAATTTTCAATTTCCTGCTCTTCTTTTAATTTTGTTTTGAGTACTTTTCTTGAAACCAGAATCAATTAAATTAATTTGCAATTAGCATATTATGTGGTTGTGTTACCGTTAAGAAACTTTGCACCTGTTTAATTCTTTTTTTTTTTAATTTCTTGTGTGGGCTGAATTGGAAACTTTTCGTTCCGTCAGAGGGATGACGTCTCTCTGCGATCAGTCTTACGGGAAAGGGATAGGGAATTCCTCTAGTCCAAAATATTCCCTGGATATCTCATTTAAATCCCCGCTATGCGTTTAGATCTCCAGAACATTTGGATCAGTTATGCATATTCCTGACTCATGGATCTGACGATTCTAAAACGATATTTGAATTTTTTTATATACACAGAAATAAGTCCTTGGTTTTGATTAACAAAAAATTCCAAATAGGGCCTAATCAGAGTTTTATTTACTTTCAACCAAAGGTTGGTTTAAACGGATTTGTTTCGCACCAGTGAAGAAGAAAATTACGATGGTACTGAGGAGACTTGAACACGGGTCGGCTATTCCTTAGCCTTACCTACTAGCCCACACATAGGCTATATTTAGTGCTAACAATTTAATTTGTTTAAACAAAGTTTTGTTAAGGCCCTATTTAAACCAATTTTTTGGTTAACACAAACATTTTTTTTCTGTGTAGGTCTATCGCTGTAATGTTCTGAAAAATTCTGAAAGAACACTCGTTCAAAAGTTATAGTCGCAATGTCCCCAGCACATGTGCTTATTCCAGACAAGATATTCGTAGTACATATACCTATACCACGAATATCCGAAGATACCCTCAGGATATTCCTAGACACGTTGTAGCATATTCCTAGAATTTTCCTGATTTGTATGGGAAGGTAGCGGCCAGAACCTCAGACAAAGTATATCCCGGCATTCGTCTGATGAAGTTGAGAAACCCTCTATAGAAAAACTACGTTATAGGATAGCCAGCAGCGTTGTCGATTCGAGGTCCACAACGTTATCATACAGGATTGCTGTATATATGGAAAGCACCAGTTCAATATACCCAAAAGTTTCATTTTCTTATTTTAATAATATCATTTTGATCAAATATTACTATTCATGGCTAGAAAATGAGTGAAAAATTGTAGGTTCTTTGCATTTATTTACCCAGCTAGCTAGGAATGCACTCTGCCATACAGACTCACTGCTTACCTTTAAATGTTTACCAAGAAGGACTTCTTACTGTAGGACTTGATGTATTAATTTTGAGAATCGTGTAAAAGGGACAATTGTGGTTTTAGCTCTAAAATAAGAAACAAATCGCTAAATTAAATGGTTATAATTAATCTCTTAATTTTAAATTTTCAATTATGTATGTGAACTGTATTAAGAAACAAGATTTATTTATTGTTTCATTACACATTTTTAAATTTATCATTCTTTACATATTTTGCTAAGCAATGACAGCCATGGGATAATTGCTTCATTTAAGTAGCAAAAGCCTGTTAGGATAGAAATGTGCCTACAAATTATTTATAGAGGTAACGAGTGGTTAACGAGAGCAGACAGTAGCTCTTAAACGGGTATAGCCAGAACCTTTAGCGCTCAAATTTTGATATTTTCTCCTTGTAAGACAAAGATATTACAAACTTCAATGTTGTATTCAGAAACACACATACACAGGTAAGAGCAGATAGATTTCCCATTTGGTTTAAACAGAGCGGCTGTAGGCCAGTTGACAGAGCGAACGCTTTGCATTCGGAAGGTCTTGTGTTCGCGCCCAGCGACTGACAATTATGACGCAATTTTCCCTTGATTTCCCTAGCTCCAAAATTACAAATGCTGATTGGGATGATACTTGAATAAGATTAGGGCCTATTCCTTCCCAATTCCTTCTATTATTATTATTATTATTATTATTATTATTACAATAGTTATTAAAGATCCTATGCGAATTAAGGAATGGTTTCTGAGTTTGTGAATAAAGAACGAAATCGACTTAAGTACGCCCCAAGTTCCAGGGATGAAGTCTCTTTTTGAATACATCTTCCGGAGATAGTACTGTACCATCCCTGGGTTCACATTGTGAGACTCAGGTTATCCGTGATTAGCGGTGTTTGAACCTAAGGCGTCTTATCAATACCGACGTGCAATCATAGATCTTTGCCACTAGACCTGACAAGATGGATTATTTAGTCAATAAAATTGTAGAACAAGAATCAGATGTATTTTACGACAGTACTTACTTTCTTGATCTTAAATTATGGTGTAGAATTATTTATTTATCTATTTCTCGATCATTTATTTCTTTGTGTAAGATGATATAAAATATCTTACCATTATTTTCTAAATAATATTAATCATAATAATTCTATCTTTTGATAAAAGTCTTCTGAAAGAGGAAGAATCCGTACGTGAAAGTAGAGTCCGGAAAAGCAAGCTGAAATTAAAGTGTATCACCGAAAATGGAAGTGTACCAGATCTGAGTCCCAGGTCCCAAGATACGGAATCACAAAACTGCAATACGAAAATAATAACGACACCAAAACACTAGAAAATTGATAATATTCCATATGAACAGCCATCTAGTGACAAATAATGGCACATATTATGTAACTGTATGACGTAGTAATAATAACAGAAATGTTTGCAGAAGACACAAGTCATCATTGTACCAGTGGTACAAGGACATGCGATTTGTGTACAAGTTCCACCCACAGTGTCAAAGCATACTGAACCATAGCCTGATAAGGATCAAGTTCTTCGTCAGTTGTAGAGTGTGTATGTACTTAATCGTATTTCGTAATCGTTGTGCAACAAACTAGAAGTGTACCAGAGACTGCAACTTGGATGATGTTGGTCCTCGTTCAGATGTCATGAAACTTGGTATACAAATAGTATTTGGCCGTCTAAGTAACATACTACAAGTTCCAAAAAATCAAACTTGTGCTACGGTCGCCATCTGGAAAATGGTGACCAAAATTTAGTTTTTTTTTTTTAATTTTCGCGAAAACTAAGCATCACATCGAAAAAAGTTTCAAATGAAGTTAATTCAGTAACTCCTCTCAGAAAGCAGTACTTTTGTACATAACCGTTTTATATTTTTTTCAAGTAGATTAAAATTTAAGTGTGGGTTAGTTGAAATTTTATGATATTTAATTGTTAGTTCCTACATTTTGTACTGATGTTATAATTTATGTTATTTCTTCACAGAAGAATTGTGTAATCAATTTAGGAAAAACTTTTGCGAGCCGTTTATGTTGTTGGCATTAATTTCCACCGCAGACGTGGCACAAGTTTGAATTTTGGGGACTTTCAGTATGTTACTTGGGTGGCCAAGTGCTATTTGTATACCAAATTTCACGATTTTAAGAATCATTTTACCTAATTTTCATAAAACGACTAAACTATTGCTGTTATTTTCCTGTGTTTGCTTCTGTGGGTCTTCTTGATCTGCATCTAAAAAATACAGTAATTAAATTTTCACCCACTTCCCATTGTCCAATCGACCTGAAACTTTGTATATTTGTATGTACTCGATGACAGCTCTACATAAATCAATTATCACAAATTTTAAATCTTGAAATCGAAGACAGCCGCAGCTCTATTTTGAAACTGGTGTATTCTCCCCTGGCATATCCGCAAACCTTCATACTCTGCTGCTTATTTGGGTTGCATACCATTTCAGGAAAGCATCCAAAACATTATTTTGTAAGTCGTTAGACAACTATTTACAGTTGTAATAGACTTCGTCATAAAAAGGATGCAATAAAATATAGAATTATACAATAAGAGTTAAGATTATATAATATGTACGTAGTTTAATAATGGTCCCTTGTATAAATTTGAAATTCACCTACGCTATATAGGCAACTATTTTTAAGCAATTTTTAACGTATCTGTCAAACCTTTTTTGATTCATATCTCTAATAAACGACAGTAATAAATTAAAATATTTCATTCCAGTGTACCTATAACGTTGTTGCGTCTTACTTAGTCTTACATACGGCCTATCTATATTACCTTTCTGTTGTATTATAGTCATGGATATCGGTACGTCTTGTAATTTGAGCATAGTTTTCTTTGACATACATTAAACTCTGATATACAAATATCGATGGTACGGTCATTATTTTATATTCACTATATACTTGTTTACAAGATACTTTATCAGAAACACCCTTTATACATCTAACCGCTTTCTTTTGCCATTTAAATACATTTAAAGCCCCTTTGGAATTTCCCCCAAATAAGTTACCATATAGTAGGTGGGGATGAAAAAAAGCATAATACGCACAAATCAATAGGTCTTCTCCTAAAGATGTCTTTAACTTTCGGAGTAGATATAAAACTCTAGCAAGTTTTTTTTACACATTTCGTCAGTATGTCTCTTCCAATTTAGTTTTGCATCTGTATTGTTTGTTTGACAGATTCAATATTACTGTCATTAATATTTGCATGGTTTAAATTGAAATAGAGTGCAACAGTTTTTGCAGCATTCAAGGTTAGTTCATTATGCAAAAAACAACTTGAGGACGCTATTATCATTTCTTCATTTTTTTCTTGTAGTGACTTTGTGTTTTCTGCATTTGTATTATCAGCATATAAACAGGCTCGGAAACTACAGGAAGTTTCCGGGGTGGCTCCGAAACTACCGGAAGTTTCCGGAAATTTCTAGGTGGAGTTGACTTCTAAAATTCAACATTGTTCTATTTTTATTCTGTCATCAGGCAAACACAAAGTAACTAATTTTAAACTTATGTTTACCTTTACAGATCTTCAGGAATATCAAAAAATGCTTCTCCAATCTGAAATCCAATTAATCTTTATATTCCAGTAAAGATGGAACGAGCAGAAAAGAAATTCAAACGACATCAGCGTTTTAAACAAGGTTACAACCTCGACTCTCACGCGTATAAGGTAAAACGGGGTAATTAGCAGCAATTTTGGGGGGAATTGGCATACAATTCGAGATAAAAAGTTAATTGCGTGGGTGAAAATGCAACATATATGTTAATCACATGTAAGCATGCTTCATACAACACGTCAAGTAAAGAGTATTTTTTCTTTGTCTACTAAAATGATAAATAATAAAAATATAACAGGTGTTTCAGAGGTGCTTATTACCCCGGCTCTGGGGTATTAAACAATGATAAATGTTCGGGGTATTAAGCACACACTTGAAACGTGCAAGCAGAATATCATTAGGGTATGAAGGTAATTGCTTTATAATCCTGCACCAGTATAAAGTTTGGTATGTAGGATGTTGGAGAACACAATAGAACGAAATAAAATACAGTCAAACACTTCACATTAAAGGTCTTAAAGTGGCACAGGCTTAGGCCAGGGTAGGGTGTAGGAGAAGATGTTGCAAGGTAGTAGGCCAGCGACTAGTTTGGAGGTACACAATTTTCACAATGGTTTGTCTGATACTAAACAAAGGGTTCTTCGTGCCTTAATTTCACACTACACATCACATTCCTTTTAAACTGCCAGTGAACACGGAATACACTTTGAACATATAAAGAGAATGCCATGCTACGCCTATCAGTAGATATTTTTTTGCCTTATCTGCATTAGTATGCTTCTACGTACACCTAATTTATTGGAATATATTATATTCCATATTCATACTGCAATCACTACTTTAATAATCAGAGAAGCATGGTGCTTCTGCCCCTGCAGATACATGTGCAATCTTTTTAATCCTGTCTCATCATTACCAACGTTTAGGTGGTGTGCAGCTCATGAAATTCAGAGTAGGCTTTGTAGTTCACATTAATATAAATTCTTTTATCTCCTTTTAATATTAAGTTTGTCAGCTTACTTCAATTGTTTTTCCAAGTTGTACTTTAGCTGAAAACAAAAATTGATGTGCCAAGTTTTTGTAACAACTTATACACCTTACACTCTTTTCCCCTCCGAACAGGCAGTACGTTTCTTCTACACTTTATGCTTTATTGGAAACACCTATGCACCTTCAATTGTTTCACGTGGCTAAGAAAAAAAGAATGCTGGTGCTTATTACCCGCTTTTTCCCTAAAGAATGGAATAGTTGTTTAAAGCTTGACATACTAAGAAAGAGGACAATAATCAATGATAAACTTATAATTCAAAATATTGAAAATGATAAAAAATCAACACAAAAATTTATAGTTCAAAAATCTTCTACTAAAAGTTTCTGATGTTAGAAGAAAACAATCTACGGTCTATGATACAGATAACATTTCCATACTGGCAAGAATAAAATAGAATCATTACAAGGGGACAGGAATATAAATTATGTAATACATTTATTTGTATGACAAATTAATAAATTCTATAGTAAGATTTTACAGTTGTTCTCAGCAGTGTAATTGTTATTAAATATTTGTAGCAAAATAATTGGAAAGCCACTCTTATCAATTCCTAGAAAGGAAATGCATGTGTCTCCATTCCCGTAACCAGATGGCAGATTATCTTTTGAGAACATGAGTTTGAGAGTTGGGTGGGTGATATATGACGTCAAAAAAATTAATTTGATATGACATATCTCAAACAGTTCTATCACTTCGTAGAACTTTCACCTGAAACCATAACACACACACACACACAAAAAAAAGAGGATAACGTTGAACTTAATTTGACAGTAAGAGAATGTGGGAAAGCATAGGGAATAAAGGCACACATACACACACACACACACTTATATCTACAAACTAACGCTCTATTAGGCGGATTTGAAACAATGTAAATGTATAATTTTAAAATTTGATTGCGGATGTCAGAAATATTTGTCGAGTTTGCTCTCCAATTAACTCCCAGATTTCTGTTTGTACCGTATTTAAAGATGGTAAGTTATGATTTGTTGGCAAAAGTGTATTTTCCTACACTTTGTGCAGTGTATCTTCAAGTTCTTAATTAAAAACTAGATGAGGTAGTCTAATGGAATATAGTCTAAATTCGTAGCGAATTCATATTCTATATTTTCAACAAATGAAGTCTCAAAGCCCACAAATCAATTACTTTCATATTACTGTTTACCATTCATGGCCTCTTTTTCCGAAGTTCAGACAGGTTTCCGATCGCTCTACTCTGTAACAGAGGTAAAAAAATGCCTCGTTACTCGTTGGAGAGAAATTAGAAGACATGATAATCAAAAGAGGAGATCTGCGACACGATTCTAAAGGTCCTTTCAAAGAAAATATTGGAGAGACATTGAAATAACAGATGGTGCGATCGGCGAGAGAATACTAAAGCTCCTTGTGTTGTTTCAAAACAAACGCCTTGCAAACTGTTGAGAGGACCTTGTAAGTGGTGATACCTTCGAGAAAATCCTTAAACTCCTTGTCTTATTTATTTTAATTTTAATACATTGCTAATTATTGATGAGATCTTTTAATAGGTGATAATTACATGGGGGTAATCGGTGAGCCAATTCCAAACCCCCTTGTCTTTCTCGAACAAAATACTTCTCAAAATGTTGGAGAAACCTTCAAAGTTCAAAGAGGCTATACTCAAATTCTATTTTAAAGTTCCTCATCTTTTTTTAAATGAAACGCCTCACAAATTGTTGAAGAGTGTTTAGAAGAAAAGAAGATGTAACAATCAGATGTGGCGTGAAACGGTGGTTATGGCATGTGAAGTAGAATCTCGCATGCAAGCTCTTCAGTGGTGAGCTTCGTGAGATTTACTACGTTACGATGATCATTGACTCTTTGGATGATCACCGAAAGGCTATTTGAACTCATTTATGAAATGTCCTATCGAACCTCGACTAAACGTCGCACAGTAGACATTGGCCGCGATGGATGCGTTTCCTGGAAGCAGTTCGTCTGGAATAAATCACAACGATCCTAACAGATAGTGACTATTCTTCTTTGGGGTTGCACGTGGGCTTTGAGCTGAGGTTTTATTTTCCTATCAGGGTTTAGCCATATTTTGCATAAATATAACACTTCTCAATTCTTGTCACGATGGGACTTTGGAGAGGTCTATGCTGATTTAGAACGCGTAAAGATGGATGCAGAAACAGTGCCAAACATGGATGCATCTTGTTTTTCCTCCTTCTTTTCCATCACTTTCAAACGTCGGGCGATTGTCTCGTGACTGTAGTGTACGTTAGTGAACCTTAGCCAGTTGACGAGTTGCTTACAGCCATCTTTCTGAAAAATCGCTGCTCTGCACCAAAGTCGATTGGTTTTTCGGACCTGGGAGTGTCGCTCAGGTCGAAAGTGCTTTGTCTGTAGCGCCAAACCACTTTCGAGACGTAAAATATTCAATAGAGTCTCCTCCGTAGGCATCATGAATGTTTGCAGCGACTTGGGCAATGTCGAAATCTCCATTAAAGGCAAGCAAAAAAAACAGGTGTTATTTCTAATCAATTTGAAGTTCCTTATTTGCACCTGAAACGATAACATTTAACACACGAATTTTGTATTGGTAGATTATTAGAATTGACTACTTTCTCGAAATGGTCACAAAGAGAATTTGTATACATTGGTACTGGAAAAAGTCACGTTCTAAAATAACTCTAAAACTCATGTTAGTGCTTAAAAGTATTCTAAGAAATCTATTTACGGTTGATCCAATACACTTTTATACCCAATGATTGTGAGATCGCCAAAGATTTCACCCATCTTTATATTCTTGTCATAAAGTTTGAATACTTTTAACTAAGCATGGTCACCTTGAAAAATATTAATCTTCAGAGAACTACATTTGAACCATACAATGTGCCTGCCTTGTTACTTAAACGTCCATTGGCTGACAAGAGCTTTGAATTTATTTTTCGGACTTGTAATTAGACATCACTGACATTATATCATTTCTTAGTGCTACGATTGGAAAATGTTAAATATAAGCGTAAGTGCTAAAGAACATAAAGAAATTATTTTTTTTTCTTCTTGAAAATAAAGTCTCAGGCAATGAGCACAACTATCCCTATCAGCGAAAGCGTCGGAATAAAATACTGGAACCCACTGACAATCGGACGGGTCTAATTTCAATTAAGTTTCGCAAAGTTTTGGCAAGTGGCCACGTCCGTACATAATACTGTATTAGACTTTCGATTTTTCGTGTACGTTTCGGGTACTAAGTATCTATAATTATATTTTCTTTTGGTAAAGTAATACGAGGGAGAGAAGGACTGACACTGCTGATCAAGAAGGAGATGTTTGATTTGCATCCCTTTCAATATCCATTACTTCGGTCTACACAGAACATAAATAAAAGGTTTGTGCGGGAAGTTTATTTTTTCTTTTTAGCAGGATTTGAAGGATGTCATGCCTTCAGATGCTTCTTGTGGCTTCGTACCCGTTTTCTTTTACAACAAAACTGAATGCAGAATGATAAACTGATAGATATTGCATTGTTAGACGGAATATCAATTTCAAAGTCTCCCCCACTGTGTAAATATAAAGACAGTGCTGAGATATAGAAAGATGGGTATTCTCCATTTTTAATGTAATTATTACAAGTCTACTGGGTGCTTTTGACCAAAAGTCTATACCATTAATTTCCTTTATTAATATATACAGACTCCATTCATAGTAGTACTAGTAGTAGTATATTGGTACATTTTGACAATCTTTTTGTGGTAAATACGTAAGGTACAATGTCATCATCATTAAGATGAAATAGCTGTAGTTGTTTTTCGGCTTTGTGTTAGCAGAACGAATTTAAAAATGACTTTGTTTGTGTGTAGGGTTAGATGCGAAGTTTAGAAGACGAAAGTGGAATTTGGTTTCATTGAAAAGAAGGAAACGGAAGAAAGTGTATCTAATGATCCATGAAGTTTGCCAGCAGCAGTAATGCATGTTGGGTAATGTATATAATAGTGTGTGTGTGTTCTGAAGTTCTTCCTCTTGCGGTTTGTTATTAAAGTTTTCATTCAGTTATAGCATCTCTCCCACTCTCTCTTTGTGTGTGTGTGTGTGTGTGTGTGTGTGTGTGTGAGAGAGAGAGAGAGAGAGAGAGAGAGAGAGAGAGAGAGTTTGGTAATGACATTGCTTGCAATACAGGTCATAGACCTCTTTGGACTAAGGGATAGCGGCAGCTAATGTACGTAATCTCTTTCATCATTCTGTTTCTCGCTTATGGTGGTAATCTTTGTAGTGGCGAGGGAAACGTTTGCAAAAATTGGATCTGAATTAAGGGTCCTCAGCACCTTTGAGACCCATTTTTAAAATATTTTTCTCGATTTTATAATAAACAAATTGTTTTATTGAAAAAATGGAAAGTAAGAAAGAATTCTACTATTATTTCTTATGGTTACAATAAAAAACGATTAATTACTACTATTTTGTGAAGAGTATTTAACCTAATAAGATAGTAATTAATCGCAAATTTATTAAGCTAATTACTCCTTAGAAATTAGTGATAACTAAATGTTCTCTCATTCCAAACACAAGGAATAATAGTAGAATTCTTTCTTACTTTCCATTTTTTTAACAAAACAATTTGTTTTTGAGAAAATCGAGGAAAATATATATAAAAAAAATTGGACCTCAAAAGTATTGAAGATTCTTAAGTAGGGTTGCTACCTGTCCCGTATAATACGGGATGTCCCGTATTTTAGGTCAAAATTTACGCGTCCTGTATTATAAGTAGAAAATACACACATATTTTCAAAATATCAATATTTTTAAACACATAAGCGGTGATGGACTCTTTGCCAACTGTTTACTATACAGACTGGCGAGCAGACTCTGTTCACATCTCCAAGCCCCAACATGAGACCTGGGGATGGAAATATAGTATTCGCGCCTTCTGTTTGCTCTAGTTCAGAAGTGGTCAACTTCTTTCCATACTAAGGCCAATAAATGATGGGTAGTAGCTTCACGGGCTGCACACTTTTAGACAGAAATGAAATAAAAATAAATTCTGCATTTTTAAAAGTCAATAATGCTTTGGGTACATGCAAAAGTTCTACCCATTGTTTGCTGAGCGAACAACACCAAATTGAATTTGCTTTGACTATATATAGTCGCCCTCACTTGCTGACCTATTATCATATATTTGGCAGGAAATGAATCTCGCGCTGGTGGAAGAGTCCTTGAGGTTTGGGGACGAAGAACTGTTGTAAAAAGACTTTCCGGGCAGAGGATTTCCGCAAAACGCGAACCATGTAGTTTTTAGGGGCCAAGTCAGAATAATAGGACGGGTAATGGCAGCAGCATGTGGTTCTGGCATTATCATGGTGGATGATGATTCCTTGGAGACTGACGAGGCCTGCGCAATCGCAATGCTCCTCGCAATCTATCCAAGTGTTGGCAATAGAAGGTGGCATTAATGGTTTGGTTAGGTTCCAGATTGACATTCTTTGTATTAATGGCCTTTGACATTCTTTTTGGGATGAAGTTTTGCTTTGGAGGGGTTCAGAAACGTGACACAAAGTCCTCCGAAACTTTACTTCCGGTACAGAACTCCTTTCTCATCACTCGTGACAATGTGTGTCAAGACCCGTCCATTTTTGTACCGAGAAAGCAAGGAAATATGAGTCGCTTCTCCCGTTGAGTCTCATTTAGATGATTTGCAATCCAAAGAATGAACTTTCTGGTGAAACACAGCGATTTGAGATGTTGCCCTTTGTACCTGAAAGATTTCCGCTTATTCCTGTACGGTTTGATTCGGATTCATTCGTATCGCATACTCTACTTCCTCTTCAGAAAACACTATTGGACGTCCATACGGTGGCTGATCTTTACAGCTCCTATATCCTTCCCTGAATTTTCGAAACCACCGACATGTGCTATCGTCAGCCGTATCTTTACTGTACACTTGTCGAATGTTGTGGCAGACTGCGGCCACATTCCTACCTTTATCGAACTTAAAAAGTAAACAATGTATGATGTAGTCCTCATTATTGGTCTTCATTTCACCGACACGGTACGTTGTCCCTGTCTACTCGCCCATATTCTACCTGTACTTGTGCCTGCTCTATTGTTCCTCTGATTACGTGGCTACCGATTCAAGCACTGGTAGTGCCATCTGTGAGGTCAGTACTCCTCTAACCTGTGACATGTCAAAATGGGAAGAAGTTTTTCACTTACCCAATATTTAATTTCTGTCTTTATTAAATCATTTTACTACTACTAAGTGAACAATATGGAATACTTTATTGTAAATGTAAGATTTTTAAATTAAATATGATTACGTATTACAATTTAATATAGCGCTTAACTTACAGTGGGTCTCTGTTGGCCATGCCTGCTCTACTTGATAACACAGTACCATGCTGCTCCTATAAATTCAAGCCTAGAAGGTTCATACTTTCAGCAAAGAAAGTTCATAACTAATTCAAGAGTTCAGTCAATGCCCTTTTCTAACTGTCTTTTTTCTTCATTGTTGAAATCGTTTGATTGTTGTAGGGAATATCAAAACCTATAACAATAAAGATCTTTCAACAATGAACAAAATAGAAAATTAAAAATCGGTACTGCTCGAACTCTTGAATTGGTTATGAACCTTCTTTCCTGAAAGTTTGAACTCTCTAGCCTTAAATTTGTAGGAGCAGCATTGAAATTTCCTGTAACAATGAAAATATATTAGACATACGGAGATAGTGCTGCCATCTTTCGTTGGAAATCTTTCCTTTACATTAAGTTAAGATTATTGTACAGCGATTATCTCCTCAACGCTAGATGGATACATGATATAGCTATATCTCTAATGTATTTCTTTTTAGTTGCACAAAACACACTCCCCTTTCTCATTTGCAAACTTTTTTTCGATTTTCGAAAGTTATAGGACCACAAAAGAGGATATTATAATTTTCAAAAATTGGCGAGATAGTAGTTAGAGTTACGGAACTCCATCAAATGAAGAAATAAGTTATTTCAAGAAGTTACTTTTAGCTGAGGATCTGGTATATTTGACAACTAGGAAGTTATGTATGACTTCATAGACAAGGTAGTCAATTTTGTTAGTTACAGGTAAATTCATTTTAATCTTTTTATTTCATATCAAAACGATACACTGATTCATGAGCGTTCTGCCTAATCTTTCGAGACAGGGAATTTTATGAAGCTCCAAACTGCACGCCTCCTAGCGTGATATTTTATGCAGATCGGAACACATGATTTTTAATGGCTGTAACAAGCTGTTTAGTAGTTCTAACAGATTCTGTAAGAAGAATAACTATTTCTTCAAGTTTCGTAATATATTTTGGATGGCATTCTACGTGTTCTTCCCGAAAAAATGACCAGGGCACAGTTCTGTTATTAGCAGTGTTATTCACATGTACGTACTTTCGTAAAGACGAATGTGATTTTTTAATACCTGCAGAGAAATGGATAATTGATTGACTCAGTTGCAAGAAGGTCGTTTGACATTAGAACTGAAACGAACACAAAACAAACTTACTTCGGTCTAATATCAAGTCATTTCACAACAAAATTTCATTCGGGTTTTCAGTTGTTTATTTCTAGCATGCTCAGGCTCGCAGTACTTAAAAGGTGGCACAGTTTACATCCCCATAACATGTTTGGTCATATATTAAACAAACAATGCAAGAGGACTCATAAAGTGGCCCTTCAAAAAGAACCTTTGTCTTCTACATCACATCTCATTTCTCGGTATCACCTTATCAATATGAGAATGACCGGTGTTCGATTTATGATAAATTACGAAGGGGGGCATAGTTACACTAGTGGTTGCTGGTAAGTTGCAACATACTACCTGTGTTACGAGACCTTTTGTGTATGATTTACTTAGAAGATATGTAAACTTGTCGTGGTCCTGGAATGGTCCTATAACAGTTGCTGCTGTGCGTTTCGCCTTTAACACAGAGCCTATTACTATTTAGATCCTCAACTAGCTTTCTCCTCAGGGTGACGTGGATCACTAGATGAATGTTTCCAGTAGTTACCAATCACTAATATGGGAAGCTTACGTGTCCCAAAGCTACTACACGCAGTGTGGGCTACTCAGCTCGACACCTAATCCCGTAGAACCAGTTATTATAAAACGCTGCGGTGCTTTGCAGCATACCCATCCAGCAGACCTAGGCGCCTATAATAACGTTTCCCTAACATGTAGTTAAAATTAAAAAAAATAAAAAATTCAGAAGCTTATTAAGGCATCATATTTCCCTCTCCATGAGAAATCCCAACAGGCCATTTACCTACCTAGGGTCAATAACTTATAATGGTTTTACTTTGTTACAATCAAACTAAACTATACACATCTTTAAACTTGCCAATTGTAAATTATAAATTAGACTGTTATACTTGCATGTCGTTAACTAATACTTCAAACAATAAATTCATATACAAATTCTTTGAATTACCCGCCACTTTACACAATAGACGATAGTGGTGCCATCTCTTGATGAACTTTGGAACTAACTTCAATACCGCAATTGTAATGAAAACTTGCAAAACACATGTATTCATCAGTAAATCCTTTTTAAACAATTCATGAAGCTTTTAAATCATTATATTTAAATCACTCATAAAATAATTTAGATTCAATTAGTTTCCTTTCTTTTCTCCGTTCTATTCAAAACGACCTAATCTGTCCAACGCTTAATAGGGTGGGACATAGCACCTGTTTGGGTAGAAATACAAAGATTTTATCCCTGATTGGGACGATATTCGGAATCAACAACCGGGGATGAAACTCTCACGCACCAGGAAATATTCTCGCCATCCCCCATGGTAAATCGAATACTGAGTATAACGATATGAGTATATAGTATAGTATAAAGTATATATTGCATGTAGTATAGAGCCATGCATAGAAGACAAATCACCTGATAAGGTGATGCCGATAAAGTAGATGTGATGCAGAAGACAAAGGCTCTTTACATAACTCCATATTATCTAGATACCATTAAGGCCTCATCTGGTGAAATTGAAGAGAAACCTTGGAAAATCCCAGTCAGTATTCCCAGCAACTGGACTCAAACCTACGTACCTTTTCAGTACAGCTCCAACGCCCGCATTTAAACACTTAATGACTTAATGGAAGGCAAAGCTGGCGCAATAAGCGGGCCATGGCCTGAGGTTCCGAAGTAAGGAGGTGTCAGAATTATCTTCACATTGTGAAATGAAAATAAAATTGTTCTATTTCATTTCTTTCGTTAAAACCAACTGTGTGCTAAGACAATTAGGTGAAAAGTTCTCGTTAGAGCACCCTCTAGGAGTCTAGACGTAAGGTAAATTCGAGAGAGATTGAGCACAATTCAGGAAAAATTCACTAAAATTCTCATTTTTATGCAAACTCCTAAAAAATACAAAGTATATTCTTTAGTTTCTTATACAGAATTACATACTATTCCTCTTTGGTAAAATTTATTGTATGGTTAATAATAATAATTTTTCAAAAAACTTAATTTGCTCAATCTCTCCAGCTAGGTAGGTAAGATTGTACAGCGCATATGGGTAGGAGAGATGCGCATGAGAGCAAGATAGCATTAGATGGTGCAAACCAAATAATTATCTAACAGTAAAAATATTTCCTTTGAAAAATACAAAACGTTTATGAACATTCAAGCTGTTACGTAATCGTAAATGCAAAAGTTTCAGCAACCACCTTCTATCATCACAGAAACACATCCGTCCTATGCCTTCCCGTCTTTCCAGGACGTGCGCAATGTAGCCTACCGCGCAACCTCTCTCGGCTTTACCTTACATATATTTTGCTTTCTTCTTACCGGTATAACAAAGCTAACACAATATAAGGATCGTAAATCTAGAAGAAATGAACAGGCGCAGGTGATAAAACTTCAGATTTAGATCTTCAGTAACTGAGTGTGGGCTCTCTCTGATCAACCTCATTTGAGCTTATTTTACAATGCTTATTTCCATGAATTGGTTGTTATCAGAGAAGAACATTAATACCAAAAATCAAGCCAAATTCACTGTTGTACAACAGTCAAAATTTTGTCAAAACAAACAAAATATAGATTAAGCTGGAAACAAAATATTTTTCTACATCTTAAAGTCGCATCTTCAAACCGAGCCACCGTAGCTCAGTGGTAGAGCGCTGGCGTAGCTTTCGGGAGATACTGGGTTCGATTAAAGCAGCTGACCATCCTGACTGAAGTTTTTCCACGGTTTTTCCTCGGTCACAAATGCCGGGATGACACCTTCAACATAGGCCCTCGCCGACACCTTCCCGAATCCTTTTTCCTCCTCTATCCCGACCTGAGCCTTAGATGCCTAAAGGCCATAAATAATACTTAAATTCAAAATTCGCATCTTCAAATGGAAATTAGTATAATTATCCTTGCTTTAGACAGACAGATTATGCCATCTAGTATCTGACATATGAGTGCTTGTGACATTCATTTTGGTACAAAAAGAGCACATGCCACAGGCACAATCATTACGACATGAGACGCTAGATGGGATAAACTGTCCGTCTGAAGAAAAATGTAAGTTTTCTTTCCTCAATTAAATATAAACAAGACATGACACAGACTAGGAAAAATCCAGATGGAGCTAACAGAGAAATTAATCAATTGGGAGAACTGGTTTTCTATCAGCAGTCCATGATTGATTTAAGGCCATATTTATGAACCACTCCTAAGAGATGGGTACCTGCCAGGAGCATTGAAATGATAACACTTTCGAAGACTTTCTACATACGTAATACTGTATTTTTCATGTACTGCAAATAATGAGAAGTATTTATTTACAGATACCTAAGAGAAAAATAAATTATGTCATAATCTCAGCTATTTCAAATGTTCTAAGTTAATAGTTGTTTAAATAACAGAAAACGGAAATTTATTGGACTCCATTATTTATTTGTTCTGTAGTGCTTTTTCAGTAAATACTCAGCATATACTGTGTAGTAGTTCATGATGCACTCCCTGCCCTCTTTTGGCTTGTTTTTAAAATAAAAGGAGTTTAGTAATTAGGATTCCATGACTTTGAAACGTGAGTTTAATTTCATGCAGTGTGTGAATTTGTGACGCAATCTAGATTAAAATAAACATTAAATATATATATAAACTTTACGTAATATGTATTCTTTCACCTCTTATTACCTGTTTTACTAATAAAACAATTATTATAAACTTCGTTATTAGCGATGCACTGGATATTTCGAAAGTAAGAAAAATAAGATATGTAAAACAAATTCTTCTAGTACGGCAAATCAAATTACAATATTTGAGTTTTAGCTGAGTAACGAAGTGTGCAGTAAAGCTCAATAGTCAGTGTTTTCTTTGAAGGGGGTATGACAGGGAATATTACCCCCGTGAGTACGGAAATATCAGTGAAAAACTCTCAAGGGTTAGTAATAAATAACATATTAGCCTATTATTGATATTTCAGGGAACCTTAAAATACCGCCCGATGTATAAATACCACCCTCGTAAAGAAACCCTGAATATTATTATTTTACTGCTTCTTATTAACTATATTTACCTAACAGAAACAAACGTTATAATTCTAAAATAAGACATTTCAAAGCATTTTGTAGCGTCGGTAAATTTTGTTAACCAGATAGGACGTTTCGGTGTAAGGATCAATATTTTTACATCGAAACGTTCGTGCACCGAAACATCCTACACCTAAACGTCCGGAATCCCTTAGAAAGTGTACCCATTGTCCAATTTCGATTTATCTCAGTGCATTATTTCCGTATTTTTGCTGGGTCAGGAAGTCCAGGTTTTCAGAATTGCTACGTAAAAATTAATGTGGTACTTTATTTATTTTTATTTTTTTGACATCTAGGCAGAAACTTACATGACAACGTCAATGGCAATCTTCTTGTGTTAGATTGACAACGTAATTTTACCATCCCCAGAAACAATTAAAGACCTAGGTATTTTATATCATTTGAAACTAGCGTTTGATGTACATATTGATAACATAATAAATGAAGCACAATAGAAACCTCGAGTTTGTACTAAGAACTGGTCGAGAATTCGGCAAAAATAAAACTATTTTAAAACTTTATCAAACCTATGTTTGTTCAAAACTTGAATACGCGACTTCTATTTGAAATCACTACTCTAAATGAACCCCTACAAAAATCGAAATTGAAAAAAAAAAAGAATAGTATTTTACGTTTTTTTTTTCATTGTGCTTTTATGTCGGTTTAACTTGTCTTTTCAAAAAAAAAAATCTTTATGTTTTAGTGAGTTTATATTCTCAAACCCAGGAAGGGGGCAATTGTTCCCCATGACTCCTCCTAAATGGCGCCTCTGTATCTGATCTACGAGGAGACAGGTTTATATCCACAAAGAGAAAACAGTAATATCAATATGTTAAATGGAAATTTTGATATGATGATCTTGGAACAAATACGTAATTTACTTGTAATGGTATTTCTTTATAAGTTATTTCATGATTATATCAAGCCACCAACAGGAAACATGAGTGCAACCTACAATAGTATAGGTAAAATATGTAGAGCAATGAATTTCACATAAAGAATATAGGCCTATCAGTGTATTTAGGAAGTACTCATTCTACATAATTATATTTTTCTAAATATCTTTATTGACGCTCTCTGGCGCAAGAGGGAACCACTATAGCAATAAAGGCACTTGGCAACAACGTGTGGGTTTTACAAGAGAGATGTTCGTTAATTGTAAGCATAAAAAAGGGTTATAAAGAATGATTGGATAATTTAATTTTGTTTTTTGCTAAAACGTCAAATTGTTAAATATCCTGGCCAAGGTAGATGAGAATTCAAAGGTAGTTTTCTTTCGAGTATTTACTAACTCCAGTCTGGAAAAGTCTTTCTAAACTCTTTACTTTCCTTTCAATATAATGTGGCATCCTTATGTGTGAATTGATTACCTCAACAATCACTTGTAATTCTTCAATCAGCTTGTAACAATTAAAATTTCAATCTTTATTATTTGACAAAATATTTTTAGGCCCGCATTATATTGACCCGCAAAAATATCAGTGAATAAGAGAAGATATAGGGTTTGTCCTTTCTGTCTGTTCCCCCTCAGTAACTACAAGTGCGATAGAGATGAACCATACACCATTGGATTTATCATGGTCTGAAATGATGGGGAAAGCTATGAATGTGACTCTAAAGCTGGCAGGTCCTTTCCAATCGCTTAGTATTCGCCATTTGTGCCCTTCCTAGATCTCAGTAGCTACAAGTCCGACATATGAGCCATACACCATTGGATTCGTAATGAACTTAAACCATAGAATAACCTATCACATAAAATTTTAAACTGACAGGTCCTTTTTAATTACTTCGTATTCTCGAGCTGTATGTTTCTTTATACCCCCCGTAGATCTCAGAAACTACAAGTTACACAGAGATGGAAGATACACCGTTGGATTCGCCATAGTCTTAAACGGTGAGGAAAACTGAATGTTACTCTGAAACTGGCAGGTCCTTTTCAATCGCTTAGTAATCTCCATTTGTACCTATGACTTTGACTCTTTCTCTTGGATACGTTATAAGATTATTTCAATTTATACGGGGTCGCTTTGGTTTTGTCTATAATAAAACAATTACTCAGCTATTTTAGGTGTTTGTCGAAGGTAATGCCGGACTTATATATATTAATCCATCTTTCGAAAACTAGTATTTATTAAATAATGTCTAATTTTAAAATAAATAAAGTACTTATCTCCTACTCGCATTTGAAGTCTTCGTTTCAGAAAGCTAGATTAATCACGATGCCCTTTCCGGCTTAAAAACCCGAGACGATCTGGTGCGACTGGATATTTGTAAATAACAGTGTACATATGGAACAAGCTGTAAAAAGTTTTACATACAATATTTTGTTAAGCTGTGTGATGTCATGTTATAAGAATTATATTGGAAATTTCCCATTCAGCTGTTTTCAAGTGTAGCCAGATCGTGACTTGATTTAAGATTCCATTAAAAATTACTAACAATATTTATGTAAATTTTCATGTGTGAATGTGTATAAGCTTTCATATGATATTTGTTATACGTATTATGGTGTGTAAATATCTATGTGAATTGGAAATAAGTATATTGAAATATTGTTTGTGCTATTTATTAGTTTTTAATACTCATTAATTGACTTCTAGATGGTACATGCTAATTGGTATTTTTTTAAGTAATTTTGAGATACTCTAATTGTGTTTACTAACGATTGCTGTTAATGTTGATTTTATTACGTTCGTCCAAAGTTAATGCTAGTTGCTTATGTATCTGCCTAGTTTATTCATGGCACATAAGTTCTAATTCTATAGTATCTACGAATTCGCTAGATGCCGCTAGGGTATGATTACTAAACTAGAACTGGGTAAACCATAGTTCATCGTCCAGTAGATCTTCTAACTTGTTACGCGTGGATTAATGAAAAGCAGGAATTTAGATATGTTATGCTCTATCTCACCGCACTTCATATTGACCACTTTTTTGTCGTAAAATCAATCATTCTTTTAAACATGATAGTAAGCGGATTTTATAAATATTCATTACACCGTTCATTTCTAATAAATTAGTAAATTTTAATTTGATGTAACACCTACTACATGCATTGTAATTGTATAGTTCTTTGAATTTGGTAAATATGGCAAAGTTACCATTCATACATCGACATGATACACTTCCACGATTATTAATCGGGTTATTGTATTTTTACCCGTTTGTTCTAGTATTGCCATGTTATTTTTATTTCTCAAAGTATTCATTACGTTACTCGCATCATCCACACACATCGCTTCACTATATCGTATCATCATAATTATCAAAGAATTAACCATTATAACAATCATCACTTACTTCTACTTTATGGTAATCTCTATAGTTAATTCTTATTCAGTTTTATATAAATCAAATTAAACCTCAAGGGAAGTCTAATATATATATATATATATATATATATATATAT